>JBBPOF010001031.1:0-13598 GCA_038091315.1 Porphyrellus cyaneotinctus | reverse complement strand
AGCTCGCGCTGGCGCTGAGCTTCAAGCACGGCTTCGCGCAATCGAGTCTCCTCTGCCTCGCGAGCCCTGTCCTCAGCATCCATATCCTCAGAAGCCCACGCTTCAGAATCTTCCCCTTCCGTCGTCTCGAACTCCTCTGATGACGTATTGGCAACGACGATCTTCTTTCGTGGATGGGCATTGGCATTAACATTACCGTTCACGTTCCCCGTCGCGTTCGATTTCACGTTGCCATTGGTAATAGCGTTACCGTTCAGTGCAACGCTGCCGGCGGCGATGTGACCACTGAATCCTCTGGGTATGACAGGAGCTTGCGCCTGTGGAGGCAGCGCCTTTGGCGCTTGAATGGCCGTTAACCCATTGACCATCGAGGGGCACTTGGCATGGCCCTTGCCTGTGGAACCATTTGCTGACCTCGACCCATTCGAGGACCCCGAACCAATATTAAACATGGCGCCCTTCTTCTCTGAACGCTCCTGTTGATGGTGCTGCTGCTGTGCCGATAGCCTCCTGACCATTGACGGCGCGACGTGTTTCGCCGAGTGTGACCGCTTCACAGGAGGGCGCTTCCCGGCTTCCTTTCCCCTTTTCGGCTTATTTTGGTGACCGTGAGCAGAATGCCTTGACCCAGCTCCTGCCGCAGCGGTCGTCGATCGTCGATCGTCCTCCCCTTGCTCCTCCTCGTGATCTCCCTTGTTATCCTCCACATCCACATCCGTCATGACACTCTTCATCTGACTTGAAGTAGCGCTACTTGCTGCGAACAAGTCAGACGGCGACTTTCCGCTCGCCGTCGAACCATCTCCCCTTTCGGATGAGGCATCTTCGGGAGACTGTTGAAGGAAGAACAGACGATCCGACTGCCGTGCTAGGGACTCGGCGTCAACGACACGAGTCAGGGTATGCGGTTCCTTGGGGATCAATGAACGAGGTGGCTGTGATTGTTGCTGTGCGTCCGCCTCCGATGATGGTGCTACCGGTCGGAGAGCAGGCGGGGGCAAGGGTGGCAAGAGGAACGTGGATGGTGGCTGTGGCGCGCCTGGCGTATCATCATGTAATATTGGCGTTGTCGGCGGGGTCGGATGTGGGGTGGGATTAACGACGACGACGCGAGGAAATGGCGTCTCGGGGGTAGTCGGTAGTTGGACAAGAGGTACGTTGAGATCGCCAGACCGGGGTGGCTGCACCGTCGGTGGTGGCGTTGATAATGCGACATTAGTAGTGGTAGTGGGAATTGGCTTGCAATGGGGAATAACGAGATGGTTCGGTAACATCTCAACAATCAGGCGTCCGACGCGAGGCGTTGATTTGCCGGGGGTAAGCGAGGTGAGACGACTGCACGGGGCTGACGGGTGCGGAGATATTCGTGGGCGTTCCGGCGTGGACGGGGGTGCCACGGAGGGCATTGGGGGTGGCAACGGTGGAGGCGATGCCTGATCAGAAGGTGACGGTAGGCCGGATGAAAGGACTACAAGAAAGGGAAAGGCGGTGGGTGTGCGATGGCCAAATTGAGCGAGACTAGGCAATTTTAAGAGTAAGCACTTACCCTGGCGTTCGGGTGACACCTTCTCGTCGGCAAAGTACGAGGAGCAGAATCGCCCATCTTTCGGATGAGGTGTAGCTGATTCTGGGGTGGGCGGCTGGAAGGGGATTTGTGCCTGGGCGAGTTCACGATACCATAGCCGCCAAGAGATGTTCTCCAAGCGGCGGCCATCCTGGACACTCTCTTTGCACTTGGTAAAGACTGATAAAGAGAAAAAAAAGTCAGAGATGACGTTGTGATGGAATACAATAAACGGCTGACCAGTCCAAAGACCATAGGTCGCGTCCTGACCTTGGAGATCCCTGATGGCCTCGGTGGTGACAGAGAGGATGGGGACGGGAAAGGTGGCCAACATGGGGTGGCAGAAAGGCGGGAGGGAGGGAGGAATTACCACGATAAATGAGATATGTAACGAGTCCTTTGAAAGCGGAGGAAGACGAGCTAAAAAGTGCAAGGATTTCACGGGTAGAATCCGTTCAAAAGTGACACAATCACGGTTCCTTGATCACGGTGCGACCGAGGTGATCCGTGAGCGACGGGGGGTGTCGTCGTTGGCGATGGCGGGGGCGAACGACGGGGGGAGCGGGGGAGCCAGTTGGAGTGAGAGAAGGAGGCTAGACAGCCTTGTGAAGGCGTCTTGGAAGCTGGCTACTTACAAATTACTCCCGTGTAAACAGCTTGAATCGGCCCGATAAATAAATATATCCCTTTGTCTTCTTTTATTTATTTTATTCGGATAATTGGATTTCCATAAATATATGAATTTGTGCTGTTTTCGTTGTCCTCCGTCGTCCCGCTTCTGGATCGGAACACCTCGCCATGTGAATCCGTTAATTGGTCAAAGCACACTTCCACTTTCATATTCCCTTTTCATTCCTCCCCGCCATCCTTGCTTGTGGGGCCAGGTGTGTGGCCTTGTGTTCGGCCAGGCATGCAGTGATACGTAACGTTGGCCCTACTCGAATGTCGGGATCGGATCTCCCTTCTGTTCCGACTCCTTCCGTCCTCTCCATCAATGACACCTCCAGGCACATCCACATCGACAAAGTGGCCAGGAACTTGTTTTTTTCCGTTGCGATCCAGTGGTACCATATCAGACACGTGCTTTATGTCCACAGTTTCGGAACATACCGGGAGGCACTGAGGACGTTGCTATTATAGCTAGTGAACTGCGATCAAAACTTGGCAACTCAGCAATTAATAACGCCAACCGTAGTTGACAAGGGACCTGACGTCGATATATAAGTATATGAAACTGCAACACCACTGAAAGTTTGAAACTCGACTGTCAGCGGGCCTGATGATGCGCCTACACAATGTATATCCCGATGTGGCACTAGCGGAGTGACTTCTAGCGTGCTAGTAATTCGCTTTGCTAGATGGACAAATCGGGGCGTGGGGAAAGCTGAGATCAGCCGTATGTACCTTCATGTTCACAAAAATCGAAGTGCGGGGTAACGCTGGCACAGTGACTGGCAAAGATGGAGCCTAATTGCGACCCTAGTAGTGCCTCAACCAAGCACAGCGTGCGTTCGAGACTATTCTCCAAATGGCACTTGAAGCCTTTTGCGTCTACACTCCACGTGTCACACGTCAGAGGAAGCGAATCAGAAACTTTTGTTGCCTACACTGGTACAGCCCAGGCGTAAATGTCAGCGGCATGCCATCGACCACAGCAAAATGTTTGTCAGCTATGGCAAGTGCTCACGAAACCAACCCATTCACCACACCACGACTTGGCTTCGGCATGCCTTTCCAACCCACCAGGCCCACGAGGCTGCTTTTTCCCCATTCGTGGTTAGCGTGCCAATGGATTCCAGTGTCGCTGTCCATGTCTGCCGTAAACGAAGCCTGGGGTAACCATGAGGTCCACAGTACTGAGGAGGCGCTGCAACTCTGCGTAATACCAAGAGTCTCGATGGCGATCCGCACAGTTTGTAACACCCATCGGCGAATCAGGACTAGAACGATTCGACAGAGAGAATAGACAGGGTTGTCATCGAGCCAATCAGATGATACCGTAGGGCTTCAACGCGACTGGCTTCAGAATACCAAATTAGAGCACTGTCCTGCCATGTGTCGTAAACGTCAAATACTGGGTTTCAATCACGGGTGCAAGGAAACCAACACACGATATTATATTACGTTCGAAAGGTGGTGTCGGGTGAGCACGTAGATACCTGTATATCACGTTGCTAAGTAATGAAGGAACGACCTACGTTCGAGAAGTTAGACGGGTCGGTGGGGGCTGCAATGTGAAACGTACCACACATAATTCAGACAGGTTTCAGCGCAAGCATACCCTTTGAAGGAAAAAAATACAGTTCACACATGGTGTGGCAACGGGATGGTGGCCGTGCGGACGCGTGGCAGGCGCATCTGTAACATGATTGTTCGTGCACGTCAGGGATTGGTGGAGGTGAAACATAGAGGTGATCGTCAAATGGGCGTCGGCCGCCGCATAAAGGATCCAAACCTTGGTCCGGACGCAGAGAGTAGATCCGATTGCGATGCAGAATGATGGCTGTGAAATTGGAATACTTTGAGGAACGGATCATAGAACTATTAAATGGATTTCAAGGTGGTGCGGACTCGGGGGCAGCGTAAATGTCTCCATGCCAAGATGTGTGGTTAACACTCGAAATAGTAGGTTGCCTTCCCCCAACACGTACCTATGGGGATATCTTGTCATTTGCTTTGTCTTGATGAAACTGTCGTCAAGTCACGGTGTGGGGTGCATGCCTATTATAACAGGTGAAAGTCGAAGTCGGACGATAATCAGCCAAAAACAATTAGGGCCGTATGTCATGCACAGATTTCTAGGCTAACTTTGTTGGCATTTGTTAGCAGAGTATGGATACCTCGAAACGGGCCATCGACGAGGCGTCTGTTGTCAATGGAAAGGTAGCTCTCACGGCACTGCCCACACGAACGATGAGAATGGAGTCCAAACTTCAAAGAGAGCTCGGAGTCTAAAAAAGGCCCAGACCACTCAGTCGATTCTGGAACTTACCTATTGGGCACCCATTCTGATCCCCGCCGCCTTTGCTTTCTCTCCATTTTACGTGGAAACAGCGGGTTTGGATGAGTCCATGCAAGCGTGTGCGTGGCGCGAAGACGAGGGCGAGGACTACTTGCGAGGTCAACTTGAAATTCAGCGACGATTCTTGGCAAACGTACTATTATCTTGATGCTTCCGTGGATACAGCAACTTGAAGCAGTGTGTCGCTTTCACGGTGACGTAGATCTATGGGTGCCAGGACGATCACGGCGAATGCCAGCTCATATGAGTCCAAGTCGTACACGGTCCTTCCCAAAGTCCCATGACAAGAAGTCGGAGCACTAACAAGTCGCCAGGTTTTTGTAATAAGGTGACAACGTTGACGCCACGCGTCTGATCAACCGGCATCATTCCCATCACTTCGCAACCATTTCTATTGTGGCACCAATTCAGAACCATATTGGGGGTAGGTTTTATTTCAAGCAGGGTTACTTTGCAGGCGTGCGCTGCAGATTCAGAACAGCAGTACCGCTCTGCGGCCCACGGTGAGTCAGAGTCGGGGGTGACGGAGACCTTGCCAAGCAAGGTAAATGTCAGCCGCACCACCCGGGACAGCCGCATGACTCATCGCGGGACAAGCAATTCTTGACCAATCGCAACACCAACGTGCATACGGCGGGCAAGGAAGGGCCGAGTCGTGTCTACCTTTGTTTCGCTCTTTACGAAGACACAGATAAGCCCTGACATTAGTGAGCGTTTGTTTCTTTGCTTGGGGTCACTCTGGAGCTGAAGTACACAGTCATCCTGTGGTAGCGATGGCCGGCGAAGTAAGTTTCGCTCATGGGTCAAGTTTCCCTTGTTAGCGGTAGATTCTTGCAGCACACCGAGCAGGAATCAAGACGATCATCACACCTGCTGCTAACCGTGTTGACATCGAGGAGAACTTTCCGGAGAGCGTCAAGACTGGAATCTGGTTTGTGGACGTGGAAGGTGTAAAGGAAATACTTCACGAGGAATTTAAATAATGGTGAGGCTGTCTCCGAGCGGTGGAAAGACATACTGTCGATATAAAGGCCTCGATGCGGAGCGACTCGAGGTTGAGGCGGTCTCCATGGGGGGATAACTTACGGGCTTTTGAGCTGGCCGTATTTGTTTTGCGTGGCTCAGGATCATGGGGACTTGTGTGGGGCGAGTGGAACGGACATTGCCTGCCGCACCGTCCACGCTTATTCCCCGGATCTCTTCACGCAAAGGCGACACATTCCGGACATAGAGGTCGTCGTCATCCTTTCCCTTCCATCTTTCGCTCATATCTATATCTCCGTGATCTCTCTACGAAAGCATGCATCATAACTACATTCGCGCGAGTCAAACTCATCACGATTAGACACATGATTTTGGTAGTGATTGCGACGGTGAAATGCTGAGGATGTGCGAACTAAGAATTGTGCTACGCTAGTCAGTCTCCATTTACCCCTCATCGTACTCTCAATCAGGCTCTTCGTCAGGGACTTCATCAGGCTTCTCATCAGACGTCTCCACATCCGGATCAGTCTCATCACGGAATTCCTAATAGGGCGCGGTCAGCAAGTCCTCGACAAATTAACCAATTCACATGCCCTACAAGTGATATACGCATCCACGGGATCCAGTACGGTCCACCCATGAGTACGCATATCTTCTTCGTCGGGATGAATACCTCACCGGCCATTGACTTACAACCTTCTTAACTGCCACACCATTATAACCAAACGAACAGTACTCTCCAAGAAGTCTTCTTAAAATTGGCTGGTAAATGCTGTCATAGCTTCTGCAAACCAATGAGCGGCGTTGTGTGTCTCGAAGTGATGGTCATTTGAAATGCATAAATCCTTAACGAGTACGAGCGCGCTGTGGATGCTAGGAAAACCCTTGGGTGCCACCCCGTAGTATGGAGGTTTCTGGAGCTCGACATTCTGCCGGGTCGTGTGCATGAGAGTCGTCGTGCCTTGTAGCGATGCAGCGCCCGGAGAGTCATTTGGCCAATGACATTCTATGGTTCGTGCTGCACAAAAGTAGCTGTGTAACCAAGATTCGTATATGTAGCCAGCTGTCGTACGGGTCTCATCCACTTGACTCGTACAACGGAAAAAGTCCAGCCTCCGCTCGTTGCTTATCGCTTGGAGAGCTTCCCCCTAGGAAGCGGCGGAGGGTTGGGGTAGGCACACATGCCGCCGTAAGCGTGCGATTGTTAGCACTTTCGGGGTCGACAGAAATAGAACTGTGATAGAGTATGTTTGGGCCCTCTATCATGGATAGCTTGGCCCGGCATTCCCTGGCGGCGTCTGCTGCGCTTCTGTATCAGTGTCCGATCTCCCAATCCGGTAGAGATAAATCAAGGAATCGCAGCAATCTTCGAGGAATCCCGCCACATGTCTTTGCAAGAGTTCCATATCGTAATTCAACAGCTTGCTAATCGTTTCGTCAGATCGACGTTCAGCCGGGTGTGTACCACTTACGCCGGCTCTACCATCTTGTTCGGACCAAAAATCCATAGCATAGCACTGAGCGCGGGCTTGCTTGCTCCATTCATGACAACGGTCGTGGTTGAGCGAGGTCGTCAGGATGGTTCGGATACCGCAGCAATAAAAGACGCTGCTGGGATGCCGAATGTCGATGTTGGAGTCTGCATGGGCCCACATAATGCCACCATCAGCTATTGCTTCAGAGTCATGGAGAAAGTGGAAAGTGACATTCATCAGTAAACTTACACCACAACGCAGCCCCACCTGATCAACGGAAACCGGACACGATGCGGGTGGGCACATATAAGAGGGAGAAGTAGTTCAGGTGGATACAAGGGATCGATCGACCAGGGATCGAGAGGCTCGCAAAGTAATCTGAGGCGCCATTCAATCGTTCAGCTCACTGCTAATCACAGCCCCAACCGTCCTTTCCTTGGGGATTCCAGGTTAACCGGAACAAGCTCCCAGTGAGCTCAGTAGCATAATCGACCGCCGACCCATTCAGCAGTAACACAGCATTGATGTACAACTTTGAGGCACGGATATGGGGATGAGTAAGATGACTGGGAAAGGACAAGCTAGGACACGACGAGATCGGTCGCCCAGGACATGCCAGGTGTCCCTTCGCGTGGATACATGTATGCAAAAGTTGCTGGGATCTGGTCAGAGCTCTGTTTTTGTGCATTTGTAGAACGAATAACCAGGCGGCACGAACGGTGAGGACGACGCTGATTTCCTTGGGTAATATGTCAACATTGAGTTCTGGCGCTGCGAGATCGATCCTCAACCGCCGGCGACCTCGCGAGTGCGCAGCGCGTTTCCCGTCGAGATGCGGGGTGCACATGGGCGAGAATTGCAGAGGTTCGAAGCAGATGTGATCTTGAATTGGGATACTTGAACAGTACTTGACGAGATGAAACTGGGCTTGATGACAAAGAATTTACCACACCATATAAAATCAACTCCGCCAAGCCACCTAGCAAGTACTTGCAGTTCTACCACAGAAATCTCCCTCGCATCTACCAGCGGGGCTGGCGCTGGCGGGGTTGGCCATCACGCCAACCCGAGCGAGCATACCTTGATGGACGGCGGTGCGTCTTTCGCAATCTATCGTCGTGGCCGGAGGCCGACTCACGAGAGTTGGCACGGGACTTGAAATCATGGTTTAATGAAAAAGCACCTGACCAAGCATCCTTCTCCTTCATCGCGAAGATGCTACCCGGCTTGCTCCCATATCTCACAATCCCCGTGATACGCCGTCCTTGGATCCGATTTCTGTCCTTGCGACATAGCGCGTACGAGAGTGTTAGCGACCTTGGCACCAGAGACACATTCAACTATGGTCCTCAGCTAGCTGGTCTCTGGTTCATAAAGAGTGGACGTGGAGCAAGTCGATACTGTGATGGAAATAGTCTCGACGGTCACTGTGGATCAATATACAGCCAAGGAAACGAAAGACCAAAGAGCTCCTGATGGCATTGCTCACAGGTTTGACGAGCTCTCAATCAAACTGTAGAATGCTCAATCGTTCTGTACCAGAACCTATTTGGTTGGTTGGCAGTGCTATGGTACGATACACTTCACGTCAAGCTCCGTTTATACCGCTGACACGGGCAATGTTATTTCACCGATCACCCGGATATACTGATCAGTATCATTCCTAAGCGCGTTCACTTTCTAATCTAGGCCAAGGGATCTTGTTCTGCGTTCGCCGCGTTATACCACCCATTTTGACTCGATACCCACCCTACAACGCCATGGGCGACTCCTACTCTTGTCGCATATTGTATATTTCCGAGATACTAGGGGTAATTTTAGACAATTTGACTGATGATAAAAGATCCATGGTATCCCTCGCCTACAGTTCGAAGGTTGCGTCTGGTACAGCACTCGACTTCCTGTGGGCAGATATGGATTCGTTCCTTCCATTCGTACCTCTACTACCCAAGCAGCTCCAAGGAATATGCGTAAGCCACTTTCATAATACACTTAGGACAAAACTCCAGCGTTTTTAGGATCTGAGGTTCAACAATGCCAAATTACCACTGATCAAGTGCCCCCCTCCGCAAGAATGGAAACTCTTTGACATGTATGCATATCGCGTGCGACGTATTCGTCCACGAGAGGATTACCTCGATCGCGCTCTATATCAGAGGCTTGTCTCCATTCGAACTGGCGTCGATCTGTTTCCCAGATTATCTTCACTTCGAATCTACCTGTTCAACCCACTGACCCCAGGGGTGAAAATCTTCCCATCATCACTCCGTTCCCTGTCGGTTTACCCGGAATATGCGCTTGTATTTGATGGGCGTGCTGAGCTCGCTCTGCGTCAAGCTGCCCATGACGCACCTTTTCTGGAGAAACTTCACATCATTGGTATTTATCGACTACATCCCGAGTCAGGGTTGCGTCCCCTGGAGTTCAAGAGGCTCCATACAGTCCATCTTATTGCCAACATGCTCCGCCCTGCCGACCTCCGAAGCTTCCTACGTCTTCTATCTACTTCTCCGATAACGAAGCTTGGCATCTCCCTTCGCTCTAGCCCAGAAGCCATGCTTCAACGAAATGATACAATTGATCTACCTAGCACATTTCCTCGCGTGGAGAGCATCACCATCTATGGTGGTCCATGTAGGGCTGCGGACATCGTTTCTCTGATCTGCTCGCCATACCTCCACTCGGTTACGATTGAACATCGGGATCGCTTCGCGAGCACATGCGAATATGGGCGTTTCTTCAGGCTCCTCGCCGAGCGCCATCCGCCCGTATACGCGCTCGAGGTTCGGATGGGTCGGATCTACATCAATACGCGAAACGAGTATGTGCGCGGACTTCTCACGACGCTGGAGCCGCTGGTGGATGCAGGACTGGGTCGGTTGAGAGTCGAGATGGCTCTGTATGGTGCGTGGAAGATCGAGGAGGAGGTCAAGAAGAGGTTGCGGGCAGAGGCGTGGCCTTCCTTGGCACATTTCGAGTTCGTGTTGACGGAGGCGTCGACGTTGGGCAGCCTCAGTCCTATGACTCGTTTGGAGGATGGTACGCTGAATTAGACGGCCTGGGTATCGGCTTTGCCTCGTATGCAATTTGTTCTTTTATGGTTCCCTGGATCTACAGGTCTGTCGTAATCTATGCACCCGAATTTACTGACGAATGAAATGCAGGCCCGAGGTCGCAGTCTCTTTGTTGTACGTGAACTCAGATTCCACGTTGCCAATGGATTGACTAGAGCTGATTAAGTGACACATGATAATGAACGTATATTGGCAGGCGCGCCTGCACATTAGTCACTCAGTGTCATCGTGTATGAGTCAAAGCGGCAATCCCTCGTCAGCAAATTGTCAGTTCCCTCCAACTTAACGCGAACGACGATTTGCGGGGCCGTTACGGACTCGAGTCTGGCAGCCACCCACAGAGAGAATGGGGTCTGTCTACATCTAAGCCGAACCCCTTCGTCAATTTTTTATTGCACGCTTAACAAAAACTCTATTGTCTTTATCTTCATCCGTGCGCTCCTCATCGCTTCTAGATGACCCACGGCTTGCCTGGCCACCACGTGCCGTGTCTGATCCTGCCAGGGGCGAAATTAAATCCAAAAATGTTGACGCATGGAAGCTCCAGAATCAATAGCTTCCCTTAGCGTCTACCCCACACACGGATCGTGGCCTGTCTACCGTGTCATCATGAGGGTTTGTCAGACGTTGGAATCGTCTCTGTCAGCTTGTCATTAACAACGTCGTGTGTTCTCCATCCTCTAGTTTCTGACCTAAGACGATTTACGACACACTTACAATCCGTGATGTAACCATTGGCAAAACGTCGTCCTATGCGAGCACGATAAATGAACGACCGCAGGGCGATGTCCAATAACCACATCCTTCATCCTCCTCTCGATACCCGGTACAGAGTAAAAACATGGTTTTGAAGTTGTTCGGACATTCCATCTCTACTTGTACGCTTCGCGTGGCTGTCGTCCTCAAAGAGAAGAACGTGCCATTCGAGTTTCACACGGTGGATGTTGCCAAGGCGGAACACAAGTCACCTAGCTTCATCGCTAACCAACCTTTCGGACAAGTCCCATACATCGTACGCATGACGAGCGTATCGAAATCTTTTTCTAAATTGCTGATGAGTCGATGACAGGACGACGATGGGTTTGTTCTCTTTGAATCACGAGCGATCGCGCGCTACATCGCGACCAAATACGCTTCGCAAGGGACTTCGTTAATCCCTACGGACGTCAAGAAACTGGCCTTGTTCGAGCAGGCTGCGTCCATCGAGTCATTTGACTATGAACCACTCGTGTCCGGACTCGCCGCGGAACTCCGGTTTGTTAAGTGAGTCTTTTATCTCGAGTTCCAGAGGACCCGACTCTGATTGGAGGGGATACTCCCCATGCACAGGTACCGCGGTGGAACGACGGACGAGGCGCGCGTCAAGACACTCCATGCGCAGCTCAAGACGAAGTTGGACGTCTACGATGTTATCCTAGCTAAAAGAAAATACCTCGCTGGCGATGTGCGTCCTGCACCTCATTTAGTTCATGCATGCGCCTTGCTTACCTCCGTTTCGTCGTTGTTATTTAGGAGGTCACTCTTGCGGATCTCTTCCATTTACCTTATGGATCGCTTCTCCTAGCCAGCGATATCAACGTCGACGAGTTCTCAAGCCGTCCTAACGTCAACAGGTATGGTCGTTGGAAATATTACGTTGTGATTATTCTGAGTGGTTCACGACAGATGGTGGAAGGAGATCAATTCCAGAGCCTCTTGGCAGGCTGTTAAGGACGGCGTTGTGGCGTGAGTTGAGCATCATCGCGATGGGAGTCGAAAGAGTTGTCGCAGAAAGTAATTGTGTATGTGTGTGTATTTTTCCACCATGTATTTATAGCACTTTATTGTGCATAGTATATATCTACCTCGGATGAATCCAGTGCATTTGGCACCCGGAATAGCGCATGTTTCAGTGTCATTAGAAGCAGTGCGCCCCGCACTTGCGGCACCGAAACACCGTAACAACAAGCGATGAGTCACTCTAATGCGTTTGCTGATATATACTCCCTCGCATGCCCAATTAGAATAGCTCTCTTCCATCATGTCAGTTTCCCACCGGCCTCTTCTAGGTGACGGTCATGGAAATTATAGGATACATGTGGTAGGAAATAGTGGTATGTCGGTCCAACATTCATTTTCTATGTTCAGTTGGTCTCGAAGGACGATTTTTAGGGACAGGCAAGGTGAGCCTTTAATACCCTCCCGGGGCGCGTGAAGTACATGTCCACTAGTCCACCCTCGGTACCTACCTTTCCACGAAGTTGAGTATCCCTCACATTCCGCTTGATGAAATTGCCTGGAAACCGGGGTGGGTAAGAACACCAGACGACGAATTTAAAGAAAAAGCTGGCGCCCTAATGGCGCAGGATCCTCGGGGCTGGATTGTGGATGGAAATTATGGAGCACTGGGAATGTCAATCTCTGACAATGCAACTGATATTATCTGTGGGTATGTCAGACGTCGTATTGTTCTCCCCACTTACAGCTTGCGTTTTAATCGTCGTTAGGGCTAGACCCGCCGTTACGCTATTACTTTCCTCGTCTCGCCTGGCGCACGTTTATGCGCATTTGTGGCTTCCGTCCTCCATGTGCCGAAGGTTGTGAGCAGACCTGGGCCGAGGCTTTCTCGAGTAAGGGCATCGTCTGGTTCTGCGTGACGAATCACGCCGTTGCGAGGGCAAAGTATAAAGCATGGCTTACACAAATGAACGTCGAAACCGGCGGGAAGATGGTTCGTTTGGATGAATCCTGTGGTGATCTGACGAGATGGAAAGATAGTCTTGAAGAGCATCTTCGGAGGATGTAGTTCACCTACATTTTGTATATATGACTGTCTTTAACTCGTGTTGTGCATGGGTACATGGCAATGATGGGTGTTTCTGGTGACGTGGCTAAGTGGAAATTGAGGATTAGCCAGTGGACGCCTCGCAATACGCAATGCAATTCCTGGATCACAAACCGATGACTCGTGCTCAACTTTGACGGCTCAGTGGTCCAGGGTCCAGCAAGCTTGATAAAAACCCTGCTATGCATCGGCACAGTGGCGTGTAAGTACTGGACACATGAGTTCTCCCACCGAGCTGGAATTTACATCAGTAGCTAACAGAATTCAGTAGCCACAGATTCCAGTGTCCTCAGATTGACAACACTGTAGAATCTGCGGTCACTGAACTCTTATCACATATCATATCTCCTGCTGCACCACACTGAGCGCAAACGTGAACCGCTGTCACGGTGCTGGTAGGGAGGTTGATTTTGCGTCACGTGACGACGACGACGCGTTCGTGATTGGTTTTTGTTTCCAACTTCGTACTAGTACCATACCGCGTCCTTCCTTGATTTATTCGTACATATCTTCCAATCCGCTCAACTATGATAGCGATTATTTCCTTCAAAATACTCTTCGTACACTGGCTTGCCTTCCTCGATATCTTGCAGCGTTTTTTCTGGAACTATACGCCGCAACCTCTGTTGTCGACAGTTCTCCCAGCGCTCATCGA
>JBBPOF010001030.1:0-13598 GCA_038091315.1 Porphyrellus cyaneotinctus | reverse complement strand
CTACTTCAAGCTGGACATGCTCAGAGATGTAGCTCCAGAGCATTGCCAGCTCTGGATGGACGACTGGCAGTCATTCCTCTATGAGCTTCAGGCCAATTTTGGCCCCCATGATCCCATTGCTAAAGCAGAGGCTCAGCTTGAGCAACTGTGCATGCACGATAACCAGTGCAATAGCAAGTATATTTTGAATGGAATCGACTCACGAACCAAGTCTGCAAGTGGGGTTCCAGTGCACTCCACTGGAGCTTTTATAACAGACTTCCAGATCACATCAAGGACGAGATCACTTATCAGGGCAAGCCTGACACCATCTATGCAATGTACACTCTCATGCAGCAAATTGACCAAAGGTATTGGGAGTGCAAAGAGAAAGTAAACCGTGCTTCTAAGGCTTTTGGTTCATCCTCCAACACCAACAACTTGTCCTCCCATTCCTCAAGTTCCACTCGCACCACACCATCATCATCTGCCTTGAATAACTTGGGTGGCAAGTCCAAGGACTCTTCCAAGTCTAAGGGCAAGTCTGCCAACACCTCCACTTCCACACCCAACCTCTCATTGAAACTTGGTGCAGATGGCAAGCTCACTGCCACTGAATGCCAATGTCACTTTGACCAGAAACTCTGCATGTTCTGTGGCCTAGCTGGTCACATGGCAAAGGACTGCAAGAAGTCTTCCTCAAAAGCTTCCAAGGCTCATGTGGTTACTGCCACTGCACCTCCGGAAGACAAACCAGTTGACTCTAAAGAGTCAGAAAAATAGTCCACAACCTCCACAGCTCCATATGGTCTGGAGGTTGCATTGACAACAACCATGCACTAAAGGAGATTCAACTCAATGTGTCCACTCTCTCTGATCCCAAATCTCTCATACCCACTATCTGTTTAGTTGCCTATGATATCCCTTCATTTTCAGTGCTCATAGATTCTGGATCCTCCAATTGTTTCATAGATACGACTTTTGCTAATAACCATGGGATACTGCCTCTCTCTGGCCAGACTTACCATGTCTGCCGAGAAAGTCCAAGCCATACAGGATTGGCCTGAACCTTGTAAAGTCAAGGATGTACAATCCTTCTTAGGCTTTGCCAATTTCTACCATCAATTTATCAACAACTACTCCACCATAGTCACTCCTTTAACTTGCCTTACCTGCAAAGCTGTCTGCTGGTCATTCTCCAATGACTATGGCTCTGCATTCTGGAAACTTAAGGATGCCTTCACCTCTGCACCTATCCTTACTCATTGGATGCCTGACACCTCTATGATTGTAGAAACTAACACCTCCAACTATGCTATAGCTGGAATATTTTCTCTCCAATGTCCGGACAAGGAAATCTGGCCCATCACCTACTGCTCTGGGATGCTGTCAGCTCCTGAACTCAATTATGACACCCATGATAAGGAGTTGCTTGCCATTCATGAGTCTTTCAAGGCTTGGCGGCACTATCTTGAGGGTTCCGCACTTCCAGTCAATATTGTTACCAACCACAAAAACCTCAAGTACTTCACTACAACCAAGCTTCTGACCCACTGCCAAGCCTGGTGGTCAGAGTTCCTTTCTGGATTCAATATGGTTGTCTGCTTCCATTCTAGTTGCCTTGGCATGAAGCCTGATTCCCTCACTAGATGCTGGGACATCTATTCCAAAGAGGGGGATAAGGACTATGCTCATATCAATCCACACAACTTCCAACCAGTATTCACCCAGGAGCAACTCACTGCGACCCTACCAGCCACTTACCTAGCAGCTCTGGTTCTCCAAGCCAGCTCTGTCTTTGATGTCGAAAACCTCCATAATGACATTCTCTCCACTCTCCCTTTAGACCCAGTGGCCTTTGTACACATGTCCACCCCTCTGACACCTGACTTTTGTTGGTCTATCAATGCTGAAGGTTTCCTACATCTAGATAATCACATCTATGTATCTAACGCTGATGACCTCCAACTTTGTGGCCTCCAGTTTAAGGATGATCATCTGCTCTTCAGACATTTTGGACAAAACTGTACCTTGGAGCTTATCCGCCATGAATACACTTGGCCAGGAATCAGGACATTCATTAAGGAATACATGTTCTCCTGTATGTACCTCCTGTGTGTGTGCTAAAGTTCCTAGACACAAACCATATGATCTACTAAAACAACTCCCAATTCCAGAACACCTGTGGAACTCCATCTCAATGGACTTCATCAAACAACTTCCAGATTCCTCTGGTTACTCCACTATCCTCATCGTCATTGACTGCCTCTCCAAACAATGTATATTCATTCTGACAATGGATACCATAACTTCTCTGGAGTTAGCCAAGTTATTCTTGATGAATGTCTTCTTGAAGCACGGCATTCCCCCCCACATCACCTCTGATCAAGGTTCTGAATTTGTGTCACATTTCTTTAGATCTTTAGGAAAAGCCCTCAACATATGGTTGCACTTTACCTCCAGATATCATCCAGAAGGTGACAGCCAAACAGAGCATATGAATCAGATGCTAGAACAATACCTGCACATCTATTGCAACTACCAACAGGATAACTGGTTGGAACTTCTGCCTCTTGCAGAGTTCACATATAACAATGCTTCTAGTGCTACCACTGGTGTTTCTCCATTCTTCACAAACAAGGGCTATCATCTGAACATCTCTATACACCTGGAATGTGATCTCACCTCTGCTCATGTGCTTGAATACTCAGTTGACCTCGACTATTTACACCAATTCCTATGTGAGGAAATGGACCATGCTCAAAAATGTTATCAAGGACCTGCAGATGCCAAGCAAACTCTAGCTCTGGACTTCAAGTCCAAAGATCAGGTGTTTGTCAAGGCTAAGTACTTTAGGTTGACTAGGCCATCTAAGAAACTATCAGAAAAGACCTTAGGGCCATATGAAGTTATTGCTAAAGCTGGTACCCATTCTTTCACACTCTGTCTTCCTAACTCTATGAAATCCATACATCCAGTATTTCACATCTCACAGCTAGAACCTTCAATGTCCAACCATACCAAACTGCATACAACCTCCACCACCTCTAGTTGAAGTAGATGGAGAACTGGAGTTTGAAATCTCCGAGATCCTTGACTTAAAAATTGATCAAGGATGCAAGAACTGCAAATTACTCTATCTTGTATGTTGGTTAGGATATGAAGGTACTGACGAAGCAACTTCATGGTTACTAGCTACTGAACTAGATCACATGTCGGAATTAGTTGCAGATTATCATCTCTGGTATCTGGACAAATCCAGACCTCACAATTAAGTGATAAGGAACAATTTATTACTAGATTACAGAGCAGAGTGACAAACAAGACTACTACTACTCTATTCTTCACCCTCTGCATCGCTCTCAGTCTCTTCCATCTCCTCTGTCTCCTCTGCTTCCTTTGTTGTCTCCTCTGTCCCATTCATTTGCTCTGCCACCTCCGCAACTCTGTCTGTCACTTCTTCCTCTTCATCTGTGTTGTCCAACACACTCGCATCATCCTTGAACCCACCTTGCACATTCCACACCTGCTCCTCCTTGGCATATGCCATCATTGTCATCAGACAATTATGGTGGGTGATGTGATGATTCATTGTCTGCATCTCCACTCGCATCCCTGTCAGTACTGCTACAATACTATGGCCTACCTCTGCCAACTCCACTATGCTGTTGCTGTTCCAACTTGGACCCACCTCCTCCGACTGCTGCTTCTTTGATGGTGGCACGACTTCTTCAATTTGTTCATCTCCTCATTTCCTGCGCTGGATCAGCTTCTCTTCTCCTGGTTGTTTGTAATGCACCTTGACCACATAACAACCCTTGCAGGATGTCGTGTGGGGTTCTTCTCGCAGCTTGCACATGAGGTTGTGCTTGACGCACTGGACACAGTCTGGTGCTGCCCACTCCTTGCCTTTGTTGGTGTGCTGTTGCACCACTACCTCCACAGCCTGTTCCAAAGTCAGCTCTATTCATTTTTTATCTATGGTCACTGACTTGTCTCCTGGCTGCCTCTTTGGCCTCCTTGCATTGCTTCTCCTCCTCAGCCATCTTGTGCTGCCTCTTTTCCTTGGCCACCTGCCTCGCCTTCTCCTCCTCCATCTTCTTCCATGCTTCCTCTGCCTCCTTCTTCACCATCACTTGTCAACATTGCTCCTTTGCCTTGGCATTCCAGATGTCATCATTGTTGTTCATGTCTTCTGCAAGGCACACATTGGACCAATTTTTGATGTTGGTAATGTTGGACATGTGAAGGAAGAAGTTAAGGAGAAAGCCCAAATTTATACTGCATTGCTAAAAGATTCAGACTCTGATGCTTTAAACTCTGTATGTCTACAATCCGGACACCAAAGCAAACCTCCACCCTCATCACATTATCACTCTATGGCCTTCAGGGGTTCAGGCCGAAGAGGAGGATACTGTCATATCCCAGTTTTTCACTAAGTCCAACTCCAGGATTTCAATTCAACTCTGGTTCTGTTCCAACCATTTCTTATCTTCTTGTCTCCCACCCTCTAGACTTGTCTTCTACTTTTCTCTGGTATTAACATCATCACACTTTCCTAGGTGCAAACTCTAAACCATTCTCTTTCTGCTCTTCATTCCAACCAGTAAGAGATAGTAGGTACCAGGTCTCTTTTCCTTTGTATCTCAAGGACAGCCTCCTCCTCTAAATGTTTTTCTTGTATTGTTTACATCTCCCCTATTAGTCATCCAGTTCTACTGTGTTCTATGACATTCCATTAAATAATCACTCCATAGTAGTGCTTATATCTCCACTGCCTATACTCTCTCTTTTCTCCACTCTTAATCTGCACAATCACAGCATCTCTTCTTGTGTCCTAGTCATTGTTTGACTCACTTCTGACAAGCTAGTTGCTTGTACCTTCAACCTTGACCTCTTAAACCTCAACCTTAGTTTGATATAAGCTTGAGGATCTTGTGTCTCTTCATGAGTACCTCCCTTGAGATAACAATCAAGAACCACTCAACAATGCATGGCAAACATCTTGCATAATATGATTTGCAATTCCTCTTCAAGGGAATCTAACTCATAGCACCATTCACCCACTGACTCAAGGGTATCCTCAAGCTTCTGGTCGCTAGCATGGCAGTGCTTACAAGTAAGGTCCTTCAAATGACCACAGATGCCATCTAATTTTTCCACATTATCTCCAAATAGTGCCACTATATGTCCTTTAAGCTTCCAAATTTCTACCACAAGTTTAGTGACAAGGGCTTGGCTTCAGCACCCATATTACCCCCTTGGTCACTGCATGTAACTTTTGATGCTGGAGTGTTGTCCTCAGGTCCTTGTCATGGCTGCACCAGTGCTTGGTACATATGATCTGTAGAATAATGTCTCTAAGGTGAGGGATCCAGGACCTGTCAACACAGAGTAAAAGTGTATCTTATTGTGTCAAGTCAACTCACAACCTGGCAGTGTTGCCAAAAATAAGAGTGATTGCCAGATGGGCTGTACAACTGAATCAATTATCAAACTTAGGATATATAGTAGTGATCAACCTACTGATTACACAGCCACTCTTTTGTGATGTGTATGCTAACATTGCCAAGGCTGATCTGAGTGAAGTGGAATGAGTGCTTGTCATAGTTCTGAGTGCACTTTATGTAACTGTTATAGCTTTCTGATGATATGGTAAAGAGATACAATTATGACAATCTGTGACTATGAGCTAGCAGATTCAATTACTATGACATGATTGAAGTGAACCATTTCCATTCTTCAAGTTTGCTGGGACATGTAAATAGTAACAGCTTTGATCAGGATTGCCAACTTAAGAGTGAGCCTTTGAACTGGTTATTACTTGAACTTCCAAAAAAAATAAGTAGACTGGCTCCTTCATCCAATTAGAGCAACAAGTGCAAAATGGAAATAGATCAGTTAGAATATTGCTCTGCCACCACTATCATTATTACATTACAAGATTGACTATTACACTGGCAGAAGCAGTCACAGTTGCAATGAGTGGTGCCCTATTGTTGATATCTCACAGTATGCCACAAAATTAGTAGGGACAGCAGTCTAAGAAGCAAATGGCAGTGCTAGCAGTGTTACAGTTACATCAAAATGACATACATTCAACATGCATGCCAAACATCAACATCACAGCCCAAGAACTTGGAGTAGTTATAGTGTTGAAAAGTCATATGCTGGGAATGCAACTTGCAAATGAGGCATGACGAACAACAGCAGATGTTATTTGCAATAGCAGATGAAGAGAGAGATACAGGGCAATGCAACTATGATAAAGTACATATTAGATAACCATCCCATAGCAAATGATTTACTCCAACATATGGATAAGGTAAAACTCTAAAAGTGACTGCAGTACAAGCAGAGGTCCTGAACTCAAACTCTGAGTCAGTCAGGGGATTTTCCTTGGACTATAAAACTTCCATCATAATGAACTTGAAAGTGGGGAACATCTTGATAGAATTCCTGTCCATCCCTCTGTCATGGCATCTTCAAAACAGTCACCATCATAACCATCCATTTTCACTACCTTAGTACTACAGTCTCATACTGATTTTACAGAACAGTTGCCATGATGGTATGTCACCTATGGATGAGGAGGTGGCTGGCCAGAAGTACCTGCACTCCAGTGCTTTGCAGTTAGATTCTAGGAAGAAGCCATGAGTCTCTGTCATTTATGCCAGCAAGTTGACACTAGGACTGAACTCTTCCTAGAATGACTTAGGATCTGCTTCTCCACCATAGATAGCACTTTAGGCAGTCTGTGCATGCATTTTGCAATGTACAAATCCTCATTACCAATGGTCTCTTACTTACACACCGAGGATAACGACATTTTCATAATGTTTATAGTACAATGAAAATGAAAAATAGTTGTATAACATTTTGTTTGACATTTTGCATATATGAAAGTTCGAAATTTTCATAGCATAGAAATGCTAGCAAAAATATGTAATTTCATATGGCTGTGACATAGGAAGAAAAGATTGTATTTAAGGACATAAAAATGTTTGCATGAAATTTAAAATATTCATAACACCTTTTGTGGGACATAACACTCGACCTTTTAGACACATAAAAATGTTATCTATAATTACTGATGTAGCTGTATGCTTTTGTTGGTGAGAAAATATCAGATTTTCATCAGACTTTTGAGTGCATCTAAAAATAAAATATTTTCATGACAAGAAAACTAATCAGACCCTCATTATCTGGTTATTGTCCACACAGGAGGTACACAGGGGGTACACAGAAGATGGCTTGACGGGCAAGGAGTGGATGTGGACATCATCATTTTTGGTGAGGGTGGTGAGCATTGTTGAGGTGTGTACTACTGCACCACCAAAAAAATTAAGATTTTTATGCTGACCAAAGGTCTGGTAGGAATGGTGATCTCTATTATGGTGGATGTGCATTACAAATTGTATCATATGAACACCTATTAATGAGCTTGCAACATTATACCTTTCTTTCTGCTGTCCAAAACTCTTACCACAGCACCCACCCATGCTAGCATTGTGCCAAAAAACTGCCATCTGCAAGAGATGACAGATGGAAAGGAAATGCTGTCTGTAGCAAACTGTGAGAGGTGGTCTTTCTGTAGTAATCCACAGATAGTTGAGAGATGGAAGGAGATAAGATGGATGCTGCCTGCAGTAAACTGCAGACACAAGATCTTCTACAGCAACAAGGATTGTGGTCATGCCCCAGAATGAGGTCCAGGTAGTAGAATGCAGACAGTTGGGATGGGATAAGATGCTGCCCATCAGACATGAGATTTTGCAGCAATGAGGATGGTGGTTGCACCTGCAATGATCACCAAGGTGAGGTACAGGTGGTCTATGAATGAGGTGCTGCCCACTGAGTAGACTGCAGACAGCGATGGCAGCACTCATGAGGGAGTGGAGGTTAAGCTTCCAAAAATGGCAGAGTGCATGTGCCACCATGCAAGCATGTCAGGTGCATCTCCCACCAACCTTCATGCCCACTCTCCAGTGAGTGTTGCCATTGCTGTCTGCAGTCTACTGTGGACAGCTTCTCATTCTCATTCTATCCCAACTGTCTGTGGTCTACTGCAGGCAGTCCCTATCTGGACCTCACCTTGGCAATCATTGTAGGTGCAACCACCATCCTCATCACTGTGGAAAATCTTGTGTCTGATGGGCAGCATCTTATCCCATCCTGACTGTCTGCAGTCCCTACCTGGACCTCATTCATCCTTGTTGCTGCAGAAGATCTCATGTCTGTGTTTTACTGCAGGCAGCATCTTATCTGTTGGAGTAAATGATTCACTATGGTATGCTTACCTAACATATACTTTATCATAGTCACATTGCCCTATATCTCTCTCTTCGTCCACTATTGTAAATAACATCTGCCATTGTTTGTCATGCCTCATCTGCAAGTTGCATTCCTCAGCATATAACTTTTCAACATTATCTCCTTCCATCTCTTAGCTCTGCTGATTACTGTAGACAGTTCTTACTAGCACCTGGCGATCACTCTGTCTCCCATCTGTCTGTGTGCAGCTTTTACCTGAACTTTGTGGTGGCAACTATCCCATCCCAAGTGTGACCACCATCCTTGTTGCTATGGATAATTTTGTGTCTGCAGTCTACTGCAGGCAGTGTCTTATCCTTCTGTCTCTGAAATGTCTGTGGATTACTGCAGAAAGACTGAGGTCCCTCTCCTTCTCTGTCTATAGTTCCTCTCCCTCATCTGCAATTTTTACTGACTGTATAGTCATTCTTATAACAGTCTCTGTCAGGACCTCTCACTTGCAGGTATCTGCATCACTGCTATAGATGTGATCCACAGTCCCTGCTATACTCCTTTATCTGACACTGTTCCCAACAATACCTACAGATGGTACAATACCCAGTATCATCATTTTGATCAGGCCACTCATGGACCCACAGTCCTGATTTTCTTGTCTTGCTTTCCTATGTATTGTAGCATTCATGTTGTCCATGACTTGTTCTGACCATTGGCCTCTACCTGGACCTCACTAGTGACCATCTTCATCACAGCCATAAACAATCACCTATACTAGTTCACTAGTATATATCTGGACCTCATTCTGTGGCATGACCACCATCCCCATTGCTACAGAAGATCTTGTGTCTGCAGTTTACTGTAGGCAGCATCTTATCTCCTTCCATCTCTCAACTATCTGTGGATTACTACAGAAAGACCATCTCTCACAGTTTGCTACAGGCAGCATTTCCTTTTCATCTGTCATCTCTTGCAGATGGCAGTTTTTTGGCACAATGCTAGCATGGGTGGGTGCTGTGGTAAGAGTTTTGGACAGCAGAAAGAAAGGTATAATGTTGCAAGCTCATTAATAGGTGTTTGTATGATACAATTTGTAATGCACATCCACCATAATAGAGATCACCATTCCTACCAGACCTTTGGTCAGCATAAAAATCTTAATTTCTTTTTTGGTGCAGTAGCACACACCTCAACAACATTCACTATTACAATTTTCCCCTTGTTCACCCCATCTGTGTTACCCCTATCTGCTCCAACCCCTATAGATACCAATGATGTGCCTTTTTGTTTTCCAGACTTCACCCAGTTTCCACCATTTCTTCTCTAGACAGCACATGGATCCGAACCCTTGGCCCATTCTCCATTACGTTAACATCCATTCCCTTTTCCTTTAGATCCATTCCCAAAGCAGTATGGTCCATTCCCTTTTGGTTGTGGTGACACAACCTTGTTCCCTTTTCTGACATCTGGAGTTGTGTCCATTTCCTTTTTGTTGTGGTCCTTTCCCTTTTTGTTATGGCTTACTTAACCACTTTTGATTTGTCATGGACAGACAGCACCACTCCCAAGATGGAGTCTCTCATTCCCATTTCATACTCTGCTTCCCAATATATATCTCACTGCATGTACAGTAGTTCCCCATTTAGTTCTATGCTATACAGCCTAGTTTCTAGTACCACTCAGACCTGTCTGAGTGAGACCCACCTTCTGCAGTTAGAAGTGTCTACTGCGAGACCAACCTCCCATACACTGACGTCTTTGGGTATGAGACCACTGCTTGTTGTTGTCCCAGCAATGAGACCAGGACCCACTGGAGACTAGCCTCAGCATTAACACTCACCACCCCCACTGAAAATGACAATGTCCACATCCACTCCTCACCCATCAAGCCACCTTTTGTGTACCTCCTGTGTGGACAATGACCAGATGATGAAGGTCTGATTGTTTTCTTGTTGTGAAAATATGTGCTATGTCTGGAAGGACCAGAACATCATACTTGTTGCTGCCCACAAAAATGGACTGTACCATGTAAGAGTTACCCCTAATAACCAAAAGGAGGCTGCACATGCCACAGTAGACATAAATCTCTTACATTGGTGCATGGGCCACATCTCTACAAACCACATTCAACAGATGGTGAAATTTGAACAACTCCAAGGGATAGACACACTTGTCGGCACCCCTTCATTCTGTGAAGCATGTGTTCTTGGGAAAATGAAGAAATTGCCTTTTGAACCCCAAGAAAGACCTTGCACCACTCGCCCACTTGAAATAGTCCATACAGATGTTGGAGGCCCTATAACTCCAAGATCCAGGGAAGGTTATAGATTTTGAATTGTCATTGTAGATGATTTCACTTGCTTTCCTTGCGTCTACTTCATGAAGCACAAAAATGAAGCACTACAAATCTATAACCAATGGAAGAAAGACATTCAAACTCTCTTCCAGATGGAAGTGGGACAGGAAGACTTTTCCAAATCCTATTCAAATTTGTTCATAGTGACAGAGGAACTGAATATGTCAATAATGTTAAGAACACAGACACTAGGCTCCAGTGTGGTCCTGGTTTCATAGCTGGGAACTACGACAAGCAGGTCGCATACCTGAATGTTTGGCATATAGAGGGAAGTCTCACAGAAAGACATGTCTAACTGCGGAGGGGGGTCTCACTCAGATGGAGCTGAGTGGTACTAGAAACTAGCGTGTTAAGTGTAGAACTAGATGGAGAACTATAGTACATGCAGTGAGGTATATATAGGGAAGAGTGGAGTATGAAATGGGAGCAAGAGATCCCATTTTGGGAGGTGCTGTCCATCCACGACGAATTGAGAAAGGTTACATAACCACAACATAAGGGGAATGGACCATGACGAAAAGAGATGGACGCAGCCTAAGAAGTCAGAAAGGAAATATGGCTGCATCACCATGACCAAAAGAAGATGGACCATACCACTTTGGGAATGGACCTAGATGAAACAGGAATAGAGGTTAACATAATAGGGAATAGGCCATGTATGCGGTTCCATGCATCATCTAAAGAGGAAATGGTGGAAACTGAATGGAGTCTGGAAAACGAAAGGGCATGTCCTTGGCATCTATAAGGTTTGGGGCAGATAGGGGTAATGCAGATGGGGCGAACAAAGAGAAAATTGTAACATTACCCCCTTCATACTCCTGAGGTACCACCTCAGAATGTTCCAGAGCCTCCACTATCATCGCTATCTCCTCCTGAGAGAAGTCCAGTAGGGGTGAACCATCCAGAAGGAGCATAGAAGGGATGAGTCTGTCCAGGTTCGTCACACTCATAGAGGGAGTGGCTGACAGTACTGCAGTTAGGACAGTGTCGCATAGGGCAATGGTGCTGAGCATGTCCAGGGGAAAAGACCTTGCAGAGAGGGCATTGGTATTTGGGGGCAGTCTGGGCGAAGGTGGGCAATGGATTGACATTTGTAACAGTGTCGTCGGCATTGGCGACAACGTCGAGGAGGTGGGACAGGGAGTCCATTGGGAATGGGGTTCGAGGGGATGGGTGTACCAGCAGTGTGCAGGGGCGGAGTTCTGGTGGGAGCACTAGGAGACCTTCCATCACTAACAGTTCCCACAAGGGGTCCATCATTGCGAGATCCAGTGCCAAAAATGAAGATAGTGGCATGTTGATGCTGAAGGGGGTGAGCTCAGAAGTCCCCAGGTGAGGTAGGAGGGGGAGAGGACAGGGTGGTCCAAGTTCCAGGGAGTCCAGGAGTTGTTGGAGTGGAGGGGACGGCAGTCGAATCCAGAGATACTGGCTGTCTGATCCCCTGGGGCGGTGCAAGGAAGATGAGGGGGATGGCATGACAGAGAAGATCCTCTGGTAGTTGGCTAATGAGGTTGAGGATCCCTGCTGAGTGGAGTGTATTGAGGACAATGTTCCACATCTCAAAGAGTGTGGCAATCTCCTCAGATAGGGGGTTGGGGCTCTCTGCGATCTTCCCTCTAGTGATGGCATAGTATCGGTAGAGAGTGATGAGTTGGTGAACATAGGAGGCATGCAGATAGATGGGGAGTCCCTCAAGTGTGAGGATGCAAGAGGGCTTTTCTAGGAATTCTGTGATGAAGATCCTATGGTTGAAGGCAGGGAGCTGCTGGAGGAGGATGAGGAGGTCGTAGGCATAAGACATAAGGGCGGTGGGGTTGAAATAGGTGAGGGGGGTCTCCTTAAAAGGGACTGAATTGAGGCTCCACCCATAGTGAAAAGGTCATGGTCCATGACAAAAACAGATGATCATTACAAAACAGGATGGGAAACTAATCCCATCCCCATAGAAGGAACAACAGATCGGAGATCCTAATCGTCCATGAGGTCTTCTTTGGCTAGTTGGGCCTGTTCCTCAGGACCAAGGTCTGGAGGATCCTAGGATTGGGCACCACCCCAAGCATTGGTCTCATTGAATTTGTACATGGAGGTATGGTAGGATTGGGGGCAAATAAGTGCCCATTTGAGTTGGATCCCGCCAATCACCATTATGGAGACAATGGGGCGATTCAAAGAGCGGAACATGCAGAAGAGCATGTAAGTGAAGGTTAGGGTGAGGGTGGTGACGAGGTCAGTGTGACTGAGAGAGATGGAGAAGGAGAGTTGCATGGTAGGGGAGTGGTGGTGAGTGAAGAAGAAAAGGCTCAATTGGGGAAATCAGAAGGGAAGCAAGCCTTATAAGCTGCAAGAGTGGTCCATGTGTGCATTATGTTGATTTCAGGTTCCCAGGTGTTTTTGGCCAAGGAGTAGCCCTTCCATGAGATTAGGAATTGTTGGCAGCAGACAGATCCTTGGTGGGCAAGGATTTGGTCAATTTCATATTCCTCTTCCCCAGCGATCAGATCAGGAGGAGGATTTAGGAAATTGGGGCCATGTTCTGCGGTTTCCCTATAAGGGGAAAGAAGGGAGGCATGGAAGACATCATGTATCTTCCACGCTGGAGGAAGTTGTAGCTGGTAGGTGGTGCAGGAGATCACCTGAGTTATCTCGAAGGGACCTAACTGCTTTTGGGCGAGCTTCTTTGATGGAAGTCGCAGTCGAAGGTTCTTAGATTCCAGCCAGACTTTTTCACCTAGTTTTCAAGGCTTGAAGTTGGAGGAGATTCATTCCCTCATGAGCTGTTGGGCTTGCTCATGAGCTGCGTGAGCTTCCTTCTGAGCCTCATCAAGGGAGTGGAGCCGTTGCTTGAGGGTAGGAAGGAAGGTTTTTCCGAGGGGTGGATAGGCATGGGGTTCATAGCCCATCATGAGAGAGAACAGGGTTTGTTTGGTGACCGAGTGTACTGCGGAGTTATGGGAGAATTCCGCAGTGGGAAGGAGTGATTTCCACTTGGAGGGGT
>JBBPOF010001029.1:0-13598 GCA_038091315.1 Porphyrellus cyaneotinctus | reverse complement strand
TAATATACATAATAAAAACCTAAAGTCAAAAAACTGTCCCAATGAGTGATCATTTTGAAATGGCTGCCATTTCATCAAATCTTATTCAAATCTCTTGACCCTTGATGCTATAGAAAGCCAAGAGTCAATATCTTATTTCATACACTAACATAATGGCAGTCCAGGTTAGGGTTGTTGAGGGTTATCAGCTTTAGGGGAAAATATGCAAACATTGGGACAGTTTTTTGAGCCACTGTAGGTCCTAGCCTGAGTCAGGAATTGCTGGTTAAGCTGCCAGTAGTCAATTAGCACATAACTAGTCTTTCATGTGTCTATGATTCTGTGTGTCTACTCACACATTCCCTGTGCTTAATTCACCAGTGCCAACCAGTGGCCCCTTCTCTCCAGAGCGAGGCGATGTGCCAGCATCTGGACCTGGTGAGTCATGACTCATCACACACCTAGTCTCATGTTTACTGCATTCCCAAACAGTTTCATTGTGCTGCATCCTCCAGCGAGCTCTCATATACAAACCCTGAGGCTCAACTCCAGGGTTCACCAGACCTCAGCCAAGCAGCAAGAGAGAGTGAGGAGTAACTCAGAAACAATGTACACTCACTTGGTAAGTCACATCCAGATCACACTTGACGCTCCACCCATCCGTGACCAATAGCGTACAGGTGATGCTACCCAAGCAATGACAATATGCAGCGAGTAATATGTCCAAGCCTGTCTAAGTATGAGTTTTCCGGCTATTATGATTGTTTCCAGTCATGCTTTTACTGACTACACTCACTACCTAATGTCTGTCGAGAGCTCATTTCCATAGTCTCTTTAGTTGTCTCTTTTGAATATGAATTGATTTGTCTTGCCCAGTGTGCTTGCGCACTTTGCTGTTTGGTTGCTTCTGCTCACTGTGCTGGCAATTAATTAATTAATATCCAAAGCCAACCCTCTCAACATAATCCTACACCTGAGCCTCGTGAGGCTCACTACCCTCCAGTGAGTGTCCTTTCATTCTTCTACGATGGTCAATGGATCTTCCATCTCTCTTTGCACTATGTCTGCAGCCAATACCATACTCAGGTATATTGTTGCAGCAATGGATACAAAGGAGGAGCACCAGCACTGCTGGGTGCCCACTTTCTATCCCTCCTCTATCCTTGTAGGCCACTTGCGAGCCTCATGTGCCCTATATTATTTCTTGTTCCAAGGTTCTGTGCTTTAGTATGTTTTTGTTGTCCTTACTCTATGTCCTCATTATGATCATTCTCCTCAAGTGCTTTCATCTCTGATGCTCTGGTTCCCTTTCTTGTCTGCAATCCATCTGTTTGTCTTGGTTATATTAGAGGTAAATACATGGTCTATTCTATCACATCCCATTGTTCTCATTTTATATGCAGTGACCATGTCCCAGCCCCCTGAGTCATTCTATGACTGCTCACAGACACAATTGGATGGCAGTCGGCGTGATCCCAGCCCTGTCATTGAGACTCCTACCAAGTTGCAGACTAGACTGAGGCCAATGGCTCATGACAGTGGGTTGGTGAGTGGTGCTCAAACCCAGTGAGCCAAAATGGTTGCTGGAGTCAAGGCTATTCCTGTCAAATCACCTCCCTCTGAAGGTGTCCATGACGCTTACAAAGTGCACCAGCATTCGCTCCCCCCCATCCCTCTGGATCATCAAAATACCAATTGTGCTCAGCAGCCACCCATCCAGCTTTGTCTGCCATCAATTCCACCCCCTCCTTGCCAGTCGTCTGTTCCTCCCTGACCATCCACTTCACCTTTGCTTCATATTCCACTTTCAAATCCCCCATCTGATGTAGGGTATGATGTTGAGAGTCAAGAAGTGTTCCCTCTGTTATCTTCCGTCCCCCCTCTGTTACCTTCCATTCCCCCTCTGTTACCTTCCATTCCCCCTCTGTTACCTTCTGTCCCCCCTCTATTACCTTCTGTCCCCCCTTGTCAACCATCTGTTCCTCTCCATCAATCGCCTTCAAATCCCCCATCTGATGTAGGGTACAGTGGTGAGAGTTGAGAAATGTTCCCTCAGTTGCCTTCCATCCCCCCTCGTCAACTGTCTGTTCCTCTCCGTCAATTGTCTGTTCCTCACCGCCAACCATCTGCTCCTCCCCGCCAACCATCTGTTCCTCCCTGCCAACCTTCTAATCCACCTCCTGCTGGACAGCCTTTGGGGCCATGTTGCCCCTCAGGGCAAACACTTCACCACCCCTCTCCCACTTTCTATGCTCCTAGTCCAATTACTCCTTCAAATGATGCACCACAGTATTTGGCAGATGACTTCAGCGACTCTTCAGATGGAGATACATCCCCAACTATTCACCTGCTTAATGTGCCGACAACCAACATTATCCTGCCAACCCCCCAAATGGCTACATCTCACTTTGCTTCAGGAACTGGTGCTTCTGTGCCCAGTACATCGAATGATCCGTCTGTGTTGTCTGGTACATCAAACGATGCATGTACCACCTCTGCTAGTGAAGTGGTCTCCCAATCCTCAGCTCCTTCCACTCCCTCTCAAGGATGTTGTTCCATAGAGGTCATCAAGACTCTAGAGGAAAGCTACAAGGAGCTTGATGCAATCCTTGAGCAGGTCACTTCAAGAACTTCTTTGTCAACACAACAGGTTGCTGAAAGTTGACACAAGAGTCAGAGCCATATCATCAATGGGTCAAATTACTGGAATATCTACAAGTTATATTTTAAAGCATACAAGGGAGAAGAGCGCAGATGTCTAGGTGGGGGGCTTGATGATCCCGGTAATTCCTTTGTTTCTGCTTCTTGGCCATAACTCACATGATTCTAGGCACACCTAGTCTTGTCAGTCATTGCTATAAGCAATTTATTGAGACCTAGGGTGAGCAGTGGAAAGAAATACTCAAGGTCCTCAAGCTTACTGAGATGATGAAATCTCTCGATTAGACCATCTGTCAATGCTTGCAAACCTTCAACAAGATCCGCCGAAAAATTCTTCAGATTGTGAGTTGCAAGATGAGATCTCCAATATCATCTCATTGACCTAAATGGTAGCTAAACACCGCTGCTGCAAAGCATGGATTTCAGGCTGCAATTGTCATGTGTGGGAACATTGTCAATGAAGACATGTCGTTGGCATTCCAACATACAATGCACAGTGCAATTGGAGTAAGAGTTTCTGTATGTTTGTACTCCAGTGATTTGAATTACATATGTAGTTTTGGGGGAGCTGATGCCGTGCCCATCCAGAAACCATAATTGGGCATCTCAAGGCCCATGTGTAGTATGTGTGCAGCATTGCTGGTTACCATTGTGTGCTGACATTACTTAGCAAGAATGCTTCTTCAAGGATCGTCGAGGATACATTCAAGGATGAGACAGATGCTAGGAAAGTACTGGAACTCCCTCACGACAATGTCCAAGCATCGGTCAGCGTCAAGGATATGGACCATGTAGTACAAGCCTTGCACAGCAACCATCCATCTCTGCTGTCCTCTGACTTCAACCCATCCATGGATGAGGGGAATCCATCCAATCACATCAAGGAAAGCCTCACAAAACTTGTTCGTAAGTTTTGCCCCTCCAAACCATGTCAGACACAGATTAATTTATCTATTATCTAGAGTGCTATGGGGTTGACATGAGCAAGCTGAAGGGCAACAATTTTCCTTGGAAAACCTTGTTGTCGTTCCTTGCCAGCAAATCTCTGGTTCTTGAAGGGTATCCTCATGGTGTACTTATGCCCAGACAAAGCCACCATGAGGGCATGCATACTAAAGGCATTAATGATCTCATGCTTGCAGAGAAGCGGCAACTCTTGTCTGCAATCAAGGCAAAGTGACTTATGATCCAGCAAGCAGATCGGAAGGAACTTCATAAGTCATTCAGATAGGAAGTATTCAAGAACTAACTGTACATGATTAGGTAACATTCTGGACAATACTGCCCCCGTCATTCTCAGTGAGGCACCTGCCATGAATTTACATGAATCTCATGGGCTGCAGATGTTTGCAAATGGAACATGCAACTCAAAGAGGCTCCCTCGACCTTCACCTGGTATTGCAGCTACACGAGTGAAGCATTCGTCCAAACCATCACTTGCCACACAAAACCAGGATACTCTTGAGATCACTGATACTCCATCATTGTCGTCATCATCCCCTCCCCCTGCCCAACATCCTGTCATTGAGAAATCCCAAAAGCTAGCAGGGGCTTTGCCGATTGTTATTCCCAACAGTTCAGAGCCAAATTCACCTGAACCCCAGCAGTCTGCTGGGCAGAAGCATAAAGCAGCTGCACTTCCTGCTCCTTACACACACAAAAAATGAGGTCAAGAGATAAGACCTACGAATGCTCGAGACAAAGGTAGAGGTGCTGCAGGAAAGGGCATACGTATCAAGAAGGTCACGACTTCTGCTGACCCCATTGATTCCTCTGATGATGAAATCAATGTTCATGATGAAGACGGTATGTATCCTCATGCTGATATGTCCTTTCTATGTCCCTGATTTATGGATCCAGTTCGCAAAGAAGCTGCCATTGAATGGCCTAAATGTAGGTTTTTTATAGCTATTTTCGGGATTTGACTCATAGTTGCTAGCTCTGCATCTGAAGCCACACCTGAAGAAGCCCAATGCCAAAATCCCTGCAAATGATGTATTTCAGGATATCAAAGTGCTGGCAAGTTCGGACCTGGAAGAAGTGGTCTCAACTTCACTTCAGAAGCATTTTGAAGGCCCTCTCGACATTCCAGAGGCCCCACCCTCATCATCTCTGAGGCCAGATCCATCTTTGCCACCACCGTTACCACTCGAGCAATCATCACTGCCATTATCAGCTAAGCAAAAGGCATGCCCTACCCCTATTTTGCCAAGTGTGCCACTGCCAGTCATGGAGCCTGGTGTAGTAGGTGAGGCTGGTGTCCTGGCTCCTGTGCGACCACCCAGTGTGGGTGAGGCAACTGTACCAACTCCTGTACTGCCACCAAACAGACAGGAGATGGTCTTTATGCATCCATGTGTGACCTTGCATCCATATTCACCCTCTGGTGATTTTTATCAGATGCATCCTCTAGTAAACATGGGTAATTATTACCCTTATGGTAGCTACAATCAATACACAGCATATCCACCCTATTATGGTGTGCCTCATGTGCCTGTCCCTCCTTCTGCACCTCATGTGCCCCACCCACCCCTTGCAGCTCATGCACCTGTTCAACACCCTGCCCCTCATGCAGCACCCATCCCTCCTTCAATCACGGATCCACAAGGGTACCATGACACAAGTAACCCCTCATATCCCCAAGGAACATGCCAATATCCAGGGATATTCAGGGCACCCAACGATGGCCTGATGGTGGGAAGATATCCAGGTGAGTTCCATGATGGTGCCACGGACCATTGGAGATATGTACTTTGGTGATTTGTTAGCACGTGGTGGTATGAATATTGGGATGTCATATCAGCACACAGGCCTTCTGTTACGATACAATATATGTGCGCCTCTGTTCTCCTTATTTCCTCACATTTCTCTACATTCGCTCTCCCTAGAATACTAACACCAGGTCAAGATGACTTTCTCCTTATCTTTAACCGAGACGGCTTTAGCGTTATTGCATTACCTTGAATGCACTCCCCACACCGTTCTTTCCTCTCTATTGCCGGTAGGGGACATGCACTTACATCTGGTCTATTCATCAATGGACAGCCTTCTCCTCTAAGTAGTTCTCTCGCACTGCTTACGTTTTCTCTAACAACCATTATGACTCATTCATGACTCAGTCATTCTATTGCTTCTATGAAGTTCTATGGATTAGTCATCCGCAGTAGTTCACTAAGTACTTATACTGACCTGCCTGTGTCTCTTTTCCTTATTCTTGATCTGCGCAATACAATGTTCATTGTACATTCTCAAGTCTCCCTTGACCTCAGTCTTATTCGACTAGAGAAACTCTTGACCTTGACCCCTTGACTTGACTCTTGTCATAGCTTTGTTCTATCGAGGTCATTGTGTCTCTTCGTGAGTACCTCCCTCGAGACAAACAGAGTATGCTCGACGTACAGCGTACATTTCGCATAACACATTCTGGATGTGTCACAGAGTACTCTTCCGATCCTCCCTCCTACTCCCAGCACACAACAAGAGAGAAGGGAATAATGTAGTTACAGTACCTTGGCACCCATGTCATTCTGATTCAAATTGAGTTGTTTTTTATCTGCATCACAGAATCATGCCTCATCCAATTGCATGTAGGAGTGCTTCAAGGCTCTGTGTTCTTCTATACTTAAATCATTGTGCATCAACCAGAACATGTGCTTCAACTTCTCGAACTTCTTATGGATCAGACAAGGAACACAAATCGTACAGTTCATCTTTGCTTCTCCCTCGATCATAAGAGCACTTCGCAGATTTGTTGAGGATCAGTCAACTCAGATCAGTGGCAAGATTGTGGCACCATGCAACATGGGTTTATTTGTACTTTTTGCTTGCTCCCAACCCTCATGGCAAACAGAACACCCAATGCCCCCAATACTCCTGGTGCCCTCCTCAAGCTGTCTTTGATGCAGGATGTAATACTCCATTCACTGACATTGAGGTGTGAGAACCTTTAGCATGGACCCACGGTGCATGTATGATAAAGACATTTAAACACAATCTACTCATGTAGGCAGACATTTTAGTTTGATTTTGAGGTGGACACTGTTGATGGAATGCAGCCCCCCTCCACGATGTGCATCCACCAATGGTGTGGATGATTTGCACTGCAACAGTCCTGATGACTCTCCGCACTCTCCCTCTTCTGATGATGACAAGGCTGTCGTCCATGGCGGCTCGGATGATCTCATGTCCATGTATGAGATGGAGGAAGAGAGAAGGGCATGTTTGGCTGCAACAACTGTAACCTTGGTTATATAGAAAATAGAAAGTCAATTTGATATCTATCTAATCTCTCTGTTATAATTTATATAAATATACTTAATAAAATTAATCTATATATTTATTTTTTAAATAAATAAATAATTCGGAGAGATTTCGTCCATTTATAGATAACCAAACTTCTCACAATATGGACTGATGACAGCAACATTAGATTCATGAGAATTTAAATAAATATTTTTAATTCCATTTGGTACAATTATGAATACTAAACTTATTAATCTGAGCGAATAAAAAGCTACTGGAGCCAGAGTTTATATGAGTTATTTTAAAAAATTATTTGAGAATAATATATATTATTCTCATACTACCACTTTTTATTTTTAAAAGAAACAAAAATTATTCTTCAATTTTATCAACAGAATTTTAAAATTTGCTACATATGGTTATATTAGAATATTAATTTATTTATTACCTGATGCTTTCAATTCTGTTGAAAAATTATTAATTAATAATATTTAAATGTGCAAATTTTGAATTTGAACTAAAACTTATAGTTTATTAAAATTCTTTTAATGAAATTAAAGAATAATTTTTGTTTCTTAAATTCTAAATCTATTCAAATAAATAAATAAACACAAATAGGCTTAAGAAATGGCTATAAAAATAATTCTAATTTTAATTTAGATTTTGCTGTTAAGTGTGGAATATATTATGAGAATATATTATGAGAGATCTATTAATAACATTTTTATTGATTTGTGTTCAAATATAAAACCAATATTTATTTTATTAAAATAATTAAATATAAAAATTTTAGCTACAATAGATAATAAATTGAAATTAGAATTATTTTTATAACTATTTTTTAATAGATGTTTATTCAATATAGGCCAAGCTGTTAATATTAAAGCATAAATTTAATAAAATTGAGCAATTTGTATTTTTTCCAATTTTTTTCTCTTTCTGACAATTTTCAAATTTTCAAATTTCTTATTATTTGAAAAGAGATTATAGAATTATTTTGTAATTTATTAATATTACAATTATCTTCAGAATAATGAATAGGTTTATATTTTATTATTTTAAAATAAACAAATAAAAAACATCATAATAATTTTTTTAAATGTTTTATTAGTTTTCTAAAAGAATAAAAGAATACTAAACTTATTAATCTGAATGTATAAAAAGCTATTAAATATTTTAATTATATGTAGATTACCTTAAATTTGTGGAAAAATACAAAATGCTCAAAAATAATTAAATTTGACATATAACTAGAACAAGATACAATAATGGATATTTATTAAATTTAAACTTTGAACTGTGCATCTTCTCTTTTACACACCTTCAGATTTTTGTAGCGATAAATCGATGTGCTCCCATCTATCATATGCTCTCCACTTCCAGAAGAAAAGAGCAATAACAGATGAAAGGGCATTTGTTGAGGCTGGTTGAAGGTGCTGAAGATTCGTGAATGGGTGGGTGAGAAGGGGGTGAGAAAATGCCACCATGGATTGTGGAAACAGCAGGCTGTTGCACAGCCTCTTAAATCCGTGCAATAAAACAAAGAGATAAGTGATCAATATAACTGGTCTTGGAAATATTTACTAGAAAATGCCACAGTCCATTCTAGCTCATTTTCAATGTCATCTCTTAGTATCAAAATATCCTATAAATCTTGAGCAATTTATTCAAATGTTGTACAAGAAATCTAATATGCCTCAATTTGAACTTATATTAAATGAGGAACACTGTGAAGACAGCAGAAAAATCCATGCATATTCAATATCTCATATGGCACAATATACTTGGATGGTCCCTTTGTGAACGATAACAATATTTCCATGATCCAATCTTTAATAATTTGCGACAGCTTTGCTGACTCTTTAAAATGTTAGCAGGTCCAGTTGCCAATATCTGTGCCATCTATCATGGTGGCCCTCTTGTGCAATTCAATGTCTTTTGAGCCAGCTCTCTCATGCTTTTGAAGGGCTGCATCAAGTGTATCAGTGGTACACCGACTGGCCCGCCAATGCAATATGATGTCTTTGCTGCAGCCACATTGAGCATATCCAGGGTATATGTTCTGGCCCACCTATGCAGTGTGAAATATCTGCCGCCGGCTCTCTCATATGTTGCAAGTTTGTTTGGAAGGCCACGTCAAGCATATTTGTGGTATATCCACTGGCCCTCTTGTACTATGTAATATTTCTGCTGCTGGCCTTCTCATGCATGGTAATTTGGTTTGAAGGCCTGCATTGAGCATATGGGTAATATATCTGAAGGCTTGCCCATGAAGCATGATGTCTCTACTGCTGGCTCTCTTGTGCATTGCAGGTGTGTGTGAGGGGCCAAGTTGAGTATATTTATGGTATATCTACTGGCCCCCTTGTGGCATTAATATTTCTGCAGCCAGCCCTCTCATGCATTGCAGATCTGTTTGAGGGGCTGCATCGAGCATATTCATGGTATATCCACAAGTCCTGTCATGCCATTTGATATCTCTACAGCTGGCCCTCTCGTGCATGGTGATAATGTTTGAAGGGCTGCGTCGAGCATGTGCATGGTATAGCTACTGGCCTGCCTGTGCAGTGTGATGTCTCTGCTGCCAGCTCTCTCATGCATTGCAGGTCTATTAGAAGGGCTGTGATGAGCATATTGGCAGTATATCCACTGCCCCACTTGCACCATCTAATATTTCTGCGTGCAGCCTTTTGTACATTGCAGGTCTATTTGAGGGGCCATGTTGAGCATATTTGCAGTATATCTACTGGCCCCCTCATACTATGTGATATATTTGCAGCTGGCCTTTTGTACATGCCAATTTTGTTTTAAGGGCCACAACAGGCATATTAACAGTATATCTACTAGCCTGCTTGTGCAATCTGATATCATTTTTGCCAGCCCTCTTGTGCCTGGCTGTTCTGTTTGATGGACAGTGTAGAGCATATCAGCACTATTTGTACTGGCCTGCTGGTGTAGTCGGATTGTATACTCTGATGGCCCATCTGTGCAATCAGTATCTGTTAAGAACACAAGCACTAGTCTCCAGTGTGGTCCTGGTCTTGTTGCTGGGAACAACAATGAGCAGGTCTTGTACCTGAATGTTCGGCGTACGGAGGGAAGTCTCACAGAAAGATGCACCTGACTGCAGAAGGGAAGGTCTCACTCAGACAGGGCCAAGTGGTACTAGAAACTAGGCTGTATAGTGTAGAACTAGATGGAAAATGCTAGTGCATGCAGCAAGGTATATATAGAGAAGAGTGGAGTACGAAATGGGAGCAAGAGATCCCATTTTGGGAGGTGCTGTCCATCCACAACAAATTGAGAAAGGTTAAGTAAGCCACAATGAAAAGGGAATGGACCATGATGAAAAGAGATGGACGCAGCCTAAGAAGTCAGAAAGGAAATATGGCTGCATCACCACAACTGAAAGAAGATGGACCATGCCACTTTGGGAATGGACCTAAACAAAAAGAGAATGGATGTTAACATAATAGGGAATGGACTGCATGTGCGGTTTTATATGCCATCTAAAGAGGAAACAGTGGAAACTGAATGAAGTCTGGAAAACAAAAGGGCATATCCTTGCCATCTATAGGGTCTGGGGCGGATAGGGGTAACGTGGATGGGGCAAACGAAGGGAAAATTGCAACAGTATCCACCTCCACAGCCCACTCATACTTAGCATCTTTTGGTTGTTGAGGGCCCTCTCATGCAGTTGTATACTGCCCACCGGCCTGCACTCAGGTCTCCATGGCACTGGTGAAATTGTCACCCTCAGGTTGTTGAGTTCGTGGAAAAATTGGACTACATGGGCTCAAGAACAAGTCCGGAAGGCAAGAAAGGAGAAAAGGTCAGAATACGTTCAGAGTTGATTCGGAAGCCCGGAGTTGGACTTAGTGAAAATCTGGGATATGACAGACAGACCTGATGAGACATAGAAGAGTCCAACACAATCCAGTGCAGAAACAAGATGAAAAACTGCGGATGTATGAATCTGACTAACAACAGTGACTGAAGACAAGTGAAGACAACAGCGACAAAAGAGATGATGAAGAGAAATGCAGCTCAAGGGAAAACTGGAAGATAGATTGTGTCTAATGACTACAGAAGTTTTATAGTCCAAGATACACCTTTAGACTTTGTCCTAATATTGACTATGTGAAATAGTAAAAAAAATGAGAATGTAAAACGCTGATTGCCCTTGCATAGGCACCAAAGGCACTATAGAATGAAGGAACTACCATGCATGGTCTAGACTCTATTATAAGTCTCAAGAAGACCATTCTAAAGAGTCTGAAAGCAGATACAAGAATCTAGAAATAACCTATGAGTGCATATGTGCAGATAGTGGCAGAAAACATGGATACAAGTGTGAATGGATTAAATATGTGCAGAAAAGGATGGTTGGCAGCAGAAACAGGATTGTCAGAGTGGGAATGACAGATGATGCAAAATATGGCTTTTCAACCACAAGGAATACTCATTCCTTACAATGAATATATTATACCCTTCACCTTTACTACTGACCTGCTGTCCCTCAATAGCTATCATGCTGTCCTTCTAGATCCTACTCATAATCTCTATAACTGTTAAGTTCAGTTCTTCCAGACAAGTTCAATGAAGTCTGGAGGTGTGTGAGCGCAAAGAGTCAGAGGTTGGGGTCAGAGGTGTACTGAAGGTACAACAGAAGGTCAAAGGTAGATGGAGGGATGAGGTTGTTGGCACAGGACTTATATGTTGCACCCCTGCCAGTTCCCTTAAAGACCTTGTATTTCAGAGGAGAATGAGAGTAAGGATCAAGAGTGACTTGAAGGAAGTGATTAAGTTGATATTCGAACTGAAGTACTAGAGACAAAGTATGGAGGTTTATATATGGAGGAATCAGATTCAAATGACTAACTACATGGAGGTCAAAAGTGTTAGAACCATGATTACACGGAGGTCCTATGCTCTGTTTTGGCACCAGAGTGCAAGTTCACTTAGGGGTTGACCAAGTACAGGAACAAGGTCCAAGGGTGAACGACAAAGTCTGGAAGTGAATGATGAAGTCTGGAAGTGGACATTGATGTTCAGAGACAGATGACAATGTCCAGAGATGGACAAGGATGTCCAGAGGTGGACGACGAAGTTCAGTGGGGAACAAGGTAGAGGACGAGGACAGATGGAAATGTCTGAGGATGAACATCCTACAGACATTAGCAGAGGTCATGGTGGACTTGACTGGAGGGGTTAGGGACTGCAGCTTCAGTGACTCAGGTCAGAGTGCTGCGCCCTTGTGTGAACTGTGTCCTTGTATTTGATGAGGGACAGAGTTAATGATGGGGGAGCCAAAGGTAATGATGGAGGAGTTGGAAGTCAATCTATTAAGGAGGTCAGAGGTTTGTGGGGTATTCAAGTCAATATTCGAACTAGAGTATGACACTATACTCTACGAGTTTATATATGAAGGTGACAGGTCCAAGTGACTAAGTTAATGGGGGACAGGGGTAAGTATGCCGGAGCTGAGATGGAGGTACAAATGGTCTGGAGCTGTGATGGATGTATGAATGCCCAGAGCTGTGCTTCTAAGTGAGATATAGGTTAACTGATTAGCAATGATGTTGTCACAGAGAATGAGTAAACGGGAGTCATAAAGTGGGAGTCATAATTAGGGGAGACAGAAAGGGCAGATTGAAGCCTGGAGGTGCAGGAGTGTGCTGGAGGTGCAGATGAGCAGAATGTCAAGGATAGACATAGTGATTGGCGGAGTTTGACAGGAGTGATCCAGAATAGTCCAGAAATGTCGGAGGTGGAGTATGGGGTCGAGCTCATAGCACAGGATATGACAGAAAGTAAATATTCCTGCACTGTGACAGAGGTAAGTATGTCCGGAGCTGTGCTACTAAGCGAGACACAGATTTGAAGTTTATTAGCAATGATGAGTGTCATACAAAATGAATAATAGAAACAGAGTTAAAACTGGAGGAAAGCAGAGAACAAGTCCAGAGGGTGAGAGACATGAAGAAAAGAAAAGGTCAGAAACGGTTCAGAGTTGATTTGGAAGTCCAGAGTTGGACTTAATGAAAATCTGGGATATGACAATAACTGACATTGCCAAATACAACAACCTGACAAACTTAAAAAGCCATAGCCTCTGGATAGTGTTACGCAAAACGTACACTGTACGTAGAGCGCACTCTGTTTGTCTCGAGGGAGGTACTCACGAAGAGACACAACGTCCTTGATAGAACAAAGCTGCGACAAAAGATAAGTCAAGGGTCAAGGGTTCCTCGAGTCAATGAAGACTTAAGGTCAAGGTAGACTTGAGAGCGTACAATGAACGTTGTATTGCGCAGATCAAGAATAAGGAGAAAAGTACAGGCAGCTCGGTATAAGTACTCGTGAACTACTGCGGATGACTAATCTATAGAACATCATAGAAGCGGATAGAACGACAGAGTCACGAGTGAGTCACGATGGTAACTAGGGGAAACGTAAGTGATGCGAGAGAACCACTTAGAGGAGAAGGCTGTCCGCAGATAAATGAAAAGACATAAGTGCGTATCCCCTACCGGCAATAGAGAAGAGAATGGCGTGGGGAGTGCATTCAAGGTAACGCAATGACGCTAAAGCCATCCGGGTTAAAGAGAAGGAGGAAGTCGTCTCGACCTGGCATTAGCATTCCAGGGAGGGCGAAAGTAGAGAAACGAGAAGATATAAGGAAAACGGAGGCGCACATATACTGTATCGTAACA
>JBBPOF010001028.1:0-13603 GCA_038091315.1 Porphyrellus cyaneotinctus | reverse complement strand
AATGATACGGGTTTTACTAGCATGAGGCCGACCCCACGCGTGCTCAGTAACATCGAGCGAAATGGACGATACAGAGAGATGTTGTTTGCTTCCCCACTTCATGTAGGCGTTCACAGTCCAGTTCAGTTCGGCTGATCGAATGACCATCACAGCAGAGTGTGAGCAAGGCCGCGGATATATCGACGTTCCAAGTCGCCACCCAGCTCACTACAACGGATACTTCACAATTAGACGTTTGACCTTTCGAATATGGGGAGAGTTGTCGGCCTAAAAGTAGATTGTCCTCATGGCTGTATGGGGTTCGAGCGCGGACTGTTTGAGGTGAATCGTGTCGGGGGAGATTTCGATGTACTCGAACGTCCCTGTTGTCGACAATAGCGAGCAAAAATTGTAGATCTCTGAAGCAGTGATTGGGTCATACATGCCGGGTTGCCGAAAGTATGGGTTCCATGTTTTTTTTTTCCAGGGTCATGTGACCAGTACCTGGCATATCCTTTCTGGGCCATAATTTTGAAGAAATCTGCAATGGATCCTTTGGTGAGGGGCTTGAACTTGGAGTGAACATATGATGCCATAACTTGGTGAGTGAGTTCTAAAGAGCTCATATCCATTACAATGGAGATCCAAAGTATTGGAGAGCCCGCCAGCACCAGCACAGGAAGTTGTGAGGGAAGACTCACTAGTTACACTGTCCTTGGAGTAGAGGAATGATATGCAAGTGTGGAGCGAATAATCCCACAGAGAGATCTTACTGTACATGCAATAGCAGGTCAGTATATAAACACCATGCTTTAGGGTGGGTGGGTGATAAAGAAGCCCTTTAGGGTGAAGAACATCAAGGAATATTCTGAGCCAATGGCAGAAAAGAAGCATATCTACATCCTTATCACCAGCCAATAGTGGTAAAGCCATCTATCTGGCTTATCAACCAATCATAATGAAAGGTTATAAATATAAGAGATATGAACATCATAGTCATCATCATGACATAATCCCCATGACATGGAGTCTAGACCATGAAGATAGAAGTCTGAAAGTGAAAGGCTAGACATTCAATCAGGTTGGATTTCAACACTCCTTCTCATGATGAAGAATACATAACCAAATCAATGGTTCAAACCTTTCTCTAATATCAGAGGTCTTGAATGAAGAGTATGTAGTTGAATTAATGACTCAATCCTATCTTTCATTCAGGGTGAGAAATCATCTTGATGATATTTGAATCTCTCAATTCCCAGATTCTTGGTAAAGAAATCAGCCAATTGTTTAGCTGTTTGAATAAAGAAAACTTCCACTTTTTTAGTATCCTGCATACATTCTCTGATGTAGTGCTCTGGTAGGTTGATATGTTTCAATTGACCTTCAACCATAGGATTTTGTGCCAAGGTAATAGCATCAAGGTTATCACAATAAAGAGGAACTTTTTTGACAGTGAATTGTAGTTCAGCAAAGAAGGATTTAACTCAAGAGATCTGTTTGGCTGTGTCAGCCATGGCTTTATATTCTGCTTCAGTGAACGACAATGAAATTATCTTTTGTCATCTGGTTAACCAAGATATGGGTCCATTTACCAATAGAAGGAGAAAACTGGTTGTTGATTTCCTGGTTTCCAGATCCATTGCCCAATCAGAGTCTGAGAAAGCGACAATGTTACAATTTTCCCTTTGTTTTCCCCATCCACAGTACCCCTATCCACTCCACCCCTTATAGATCCTGAGGACATGCCCTTTTGTCTTCCAGACTTCATTCAGTTTCCACTATTTCCTCTCTAGATGGCACATGGATCTGCACACACAGCCCATTCCCCATTATGTCAATGTTCATTCTCTTTTCCTTTGGGTCCATACTCTTTCGGTCATGGTGATGCAGCCTTATTTCCTTTCTAACTTCTGGAGCTGCATTCATCCTCTTTTTGTCATGATCCTTTCTCTTTTTGTTGTGGCTTACAAAACCTTTCTCAATTCATTGTGGTTGGATAGCACCTCCCAAAATGGGATCTCTCATTCCCATTTCATACTCCACTCTCCCCTTTATATACCTTGCTGCATATACAATAGTTCCCCATCTAGTTCTACACTATCCAGCCTAGTTTCTAGTACCACTTGGCCCTACCTGAGTGAGACCCACTTTCTGCAGTTAGACATGTCTTCCCTCTGTACTGTGATGCTGTCATTGTGCGAGACCTGCTTGTCATTGTTTATAGCAATGAAACCAGGACCCACACTGGAGACTAGTCTCTGCATTAACAAAAGAACTAAATCTATCAATGTCCTTGCTACTGCACAACAGGACATCCACCCATCATCATTTGTTGTTTCTCCACTGCTGACTTCTCTGACACCAATGAGGAAGCTTCCTGCTCTCCTTCCAGTACCTCTACACCTCGGAGCAGATCTCCTTCTTCTTCATCCTCAAATGAGGAATATCATCTGACAGAAGAACTGAGAACTGATCGCTCACAACATCTTGCAGCTCTACCAAGCTCCTTTCAACCTTCCAGCAGATCCTTCTTGGAATCTCTAGCTATTGCCAGTATGTCATTCTCTGCCACTCCATGTGCTCACACTCCCTGAGAAGAGGTTGCTGCATCTCTTTGTGAGTACCACCCTCTACCTTCTACACAGTCACCTCCACCCGATGATGACTACCTTTGCTTCGATGAACCTATCCAAGTAGACCCTCCCCTCTACCCATCCATCATGTCTACTTCTGACAAACAGTCTGACCTTAGAGCTGGACTCCCTGACAACTTCTCTAGGCAAGCTGAGGATGCCAATTGCTGGCTCCTAGCTATGAAGGCCTATTTCACTATGAATATGGTCCACTACTCCAATGATGCTGCCACCATTGCCTTCCTCAATAAAATGAGCAAGGGGTGGGGCATAGCCTTCTCTGAGGGATTGCTCATGAAGCTGGCCAATCTGAGTATTGAGTCAGTACACAAGATGCTGGAAAAGTTGCTAGAGGACTTTTAGTGCATCTTTGTGCCAAAGGACACCACCACAAGGGCCTGTATGGCCTTGCATGACATTCACATGGAGGGAAAGCCCTTCCAAGGTGACTTCCATGCATTCCACTCAGCTTTCAAGCTTGAAGTGGGGTGAAGCAGTGTCTTAGACCAGGATATCCTCAAGGACCTGGCCAAATGCGCAGTGATAGAGTAGCTTGCACAGAATATGATGGTCTTGCTGGACAAACCTTCCATGGTCTCTGCATGGCTTTATAAGGCTGGTCAATTCTTTGACATAGCCAATAGGTTAAAATCCCTTCGAAAGGGAGGGCTGTATATTCCCTCCACTTCCTCCTCTTCATCACCCCACTCATGTGATCCCATGGCCATGGCCATCAATGCCATCTACCTCTCCCCTACTGCCCACACTGAACATATGTGAAGCAACAAATGCTTCATCTATCACAAGGTTGGGTGTAGTACACAGAACCATCCTAGAACCCATGGAAACACCCCTTTCTGACCTTGTGGGATCCAACTCTGTTTCCAGAATGTTCAAGCTGCCAAGACCTCTGAGTCTTCCCCTCCTCCTCATCCAGCTAAAGAGGATCCAATTCAGGAGTACCTCTGTACTCTGAATATTGGCCATGCTGATGCTCTTAGAACTTTGAAGATTTGTTTCGACAAGAACACTGATGAACATGGTGGATGTGTCAACAATGTTGAAGAGGAAGAGGTTCCTTCTGTGGAAGAACCTCAAACAGATTTTTAGATGGAAGGAGTGGTTCAATATCACTACCTTCCCACACAATTGCTCCTGTAATTATATCTGATAAAAATGCTAGATCATTGCAAATTCCTCTATCTGCATTCATTGGACCCACAGGACAAATCGTTGACACCACTGCTCTTCTAGACAGCAGTGCTACTGGATGCTTCATTGACAAGGATCTTATCGAGTGAATGAAGTGGCCAAAGACATGTATGGAATGCCCCCTCAAAGCCCATAATGTGGACAGCACTTCCAATCAGAGCAGACTCATATGTCATGAAGTCCATCTCACTATCTGAGCCTCTGGAGTTGAAATGACCTAGACATTCATGGTATTGAACTGTGGTTTACAAAACATCATCCTTGGCCTGCCCTGGTTATGGGAGGTCAATCTGGTTATCAACTGGACCACAGAAGCTATTGGGGTCCCTGACAAACTCCCTACCCTCTGATACGATGACCCAGCAGCGCTCAGACAATGATATCTGATTCGCTATCTCAATGTTGACCCTTCTGAGAAGCTTCACCAACTTCTGCAGAAGCATCTAGAGTGCAACTCTTCCAAATGGCTTCAGAAGACCATGCTTTCTACTGAGCTTGCTCAGAGAGAACAGCCCAAGGAGAAGGTATTACCTCTATGATTTTTAGAATTTGCTGACGTTTTCTGGAAACCCCCCAACAGACAACTTCCTCCCTTCAATCACACAATCAAATTGGACAATGACTTTGTTCCAAAACGTGCCAAGGCTTATCCGCTCAACCCCAAGGAGATCAAAGCATGTAAGGCATTTATTGATGAACACCTCAAGGACAGAAGAATCTGCCCTTCCAAGTCCTCTCAGACTAGTTCATTCTTCTTCATTCTGAAGAAAGATGGCACCCTTTGTCCCTGCCAGGACTACTGCTATCTTAATTCCCACACTGTCAAAAATGCCTATCCCCTCCCCCTCATCTCTGATTTGATGGATAAGCTTAAAGGATCTTCCATCTTTACCAAAATGGATATCTGATGGAGATATAACAATGTCCTTATCACTGAAGCAAACCAATGGAAGGCTGCATTCATCACTCTATTCAGTCTCCATGAGTTCAATGTCATGTTCTTCGGAATGTGCAACTCCCCTCCCACCTTCCAGGCCCTTATGGACCACATCTTCAGCAACTACATCACTGAGGGCTGGCTGGTCATCTACATGGATGACCTCTTGATCTACTCTTGTGACCTTGCTACTGATGAGACCCACACCAAACTGGTTCTAGAGTGACTTTGGGACCACAGGCTCAGGCTCAAGCTTTCCAAGTGTTTCTTTGGTGTCCATGATGTGGAGTACCTCAGGATGATCATCTGTGAATGAGAGGTTGCCATGGACCCAGTCAAACTGGCCACCATCCATAATTGGGCTCCCCCTTGCAGTGTCAAAGCAGTTCACTCCTTCCTGGGCTTCTGCAACTTCTATTGCAAGTTCATTCTGGACTTCACAACCCTTGCCCACCCCCTCAATGCTCTCACCAGCAAAAGTGTCACATGAGACTGGGGATTACTCAAAGAGACTGCCTTCCACTGTCTCCAAAGGTGTTTCCTCTGGAAGCTGGTCCTCCACTTCCCCAACATCTAACAGCCCTTCTTCATCATGACTGATGCCTCCCTCCTTGCAGCTGGAGCCATTCTCATGCAGCAGGACTCCAACAGTGACCTTCACACATGTGCCTATATACTACTCCCACACCTTTGGTTCTGCTGAGTGGAACTTCTATGATTGTGAGCTTCTTGCTATGATCCTTGCCCTTAAGGAGTGGCACCATTACCTCATGGGTACCTACCATCCAGTGACAATTCTTACTGACCATAAGAATCTTACCTACTTCAAGGCACCCCACAAACTTTCCTATCGACAAGCTCACTAGATGCTCTGTATCCAGGACTTTGACCTCCACTGGGACTACCATCCCAGCTCTCAGATGGGCCCCACAGATGTGCTCTCACAGATGTCTGAGGTGATATCCACCTCAGATAACACGGAAGTAACACTGCTCCCTTCTGATGCCTTTGTCTGTGCACTTGACATCAAATTGGCCTCTAAAATTGCTGATTCCACCCCCTCTGATCCCCTGGTCATCAATGCACTTGCCACCCTTGCCTCTGAGGCTCCTTTCCTCCTCTGCACTGTCAAGGCTGACTGAACTTTCTTGGACAGCCACCTTTACATGTATTTCAAGGGTCACCTCTACATTCCCAAGTCTGCCTGCCATGACCTTGTCTCTTTCCTGCATTCCTCCCCCACTGGAGGGCATGAGGGATATTTCTGCATAGTCCACCATGTCCAATGTAACTACTGGTGGCTGGGCCTCACCTTGTTCCTTCACCAGTTCATCACTGGCTGTGCTATTTGCCAATCCCACAAGATGAACACACACTCCATGGTCCCCAGACTTGCACCCCTTCCCATTGCCACCACCCACCCATTCCAGAACCTTTCCATTGATCTTATCACGGATCTCCTACCTTCTGATAGTTTTGACTCTGTGATGGTCGTGGTCGACCATGGACTTACAAAGGGGGTAATTTTCCTCCCCTGCCACAAGATGATTGATGCTGTCAGTGTTGCATCACTCTTTTTCGAACATGTCTTCCCTTGATTTGGCCTTCATGACAAACTCATCTTGGACTAGGGTCCCCAATTCACCTCCACCTTCACTTGAGAACTCTCTTGCCTTCTGCAATATGACCTTGCCCTCTCCACTGCCTACCATCCTCAGATGGATGGAGAGACTAAGCACATAAACCAGGAACTCAAAACCTACATACCTCCACATATTCTGCACAGGTAATCCCTTGAAATGAAAATCCCTCCTTCCAACTGCAGAATTCTCCTACAACTCCACAGTACATTCAGTAATCAAACAGACCCTGTTCTCTCTCATGATGGACTATGAACCCTGTGCCTATCTGCCTCTCAGAAAGACCTTCCTTTCCATCCTTAAACAATGGCTCCACTCCCTTGATGATGCTCAGAAAGAGGCCCACACCACTCATGAGCAAGCACAATGGCTTATGAGGGAGCACATTTCCTCCAACTTTAAACCTTGGAAACTTGGCGATAAGATTTGGCTGGAATCCAAGAACCTCTGACTGTGACTTTCTTCAAAAAGTTTGCCCAAAAGCAGACTGGTCCCTTTGAGATAACTCAGGTGATCTCCCACACCACCTATTAGCTAAAACTTCCCCTGATGTGGAAGATATATGATGTCTTCCATGCCTCCCTTCTTTCCCCATATATGTTAGAACCATGATTACTCGGAGGTCCTATGCTCTGTTTTGACATCAGAGCGCAAGTCTGCTTAGGGGTTGACCAAGTCTGGTAACAGGAACAAGGTCCGAGAGTGAACAATGAAGTTCAGGAGTGAAGGACAAAGTCCGGAAGCAGACGATGATGTCCGGAGGCAGACGAGGATGTCTGGAGGCAGACGAGGATATCCGGAGATGGATGATGAAGTTCAGTGGACAAGGTAGAGGATGAGGACGGATGGGAATGTCTGGGGACGAATGTCCTTCGGACATAAGCGGAGGTCATGGTGGACTTGACCAGAGGGGTTAGGGACTGTGGCTTCAGTGACTCAGGTCAGAGTGCTGCGCCCTTGTGTGAACTGTGTCCTTGTATTTGACGAGGGACAGAGTTAACAATGGGAAAGCCAGAGATAATGACAGAGGAGACAGGAGTCAACCCATCAAAGGGGTCAGAGGTTCATGGTGTATTCAAGTCGATATTCAAACTAGAGTACGACACTTTACTCTACAAGATTATATATGGAGGTGACAGGTCTGAGTGACTAAGTTAATGGGGGACGGAGTAAGTATGCCGGAGCTGAGATGGAGGTACAAATGGTCCGGAGCTGTGACAGATGTATAAAGGTCTGGAGCTGTGACGGATGTACAAATGCCTGGAGCTGTGCTTCTAAGCGAGACACAGGTTAACTGATTAGCAATCATGTTGTCACAGAGAATGAGTAAAGGGAGTCATGAGGAGGGAGTCATAATCAGGAGAGACAGAAAGGGCAGATTGAAGCCTGGAGGTGCAGGAGTGTGCTGGAGGTGCAGATGAGCAGAATGTGTCAAGAGTTGATGTAGTGGTTGGCGGAGTTGACAGGAGTGACCTGGAAAAGGGTTGGAAGCATCAGAGGTGGAGTATGAGGTTGAACCCAAAACATGGGATATGACAGTATCCCCCCCTTAGGCCTGAACCTCTGAAGGCCATAGGGTGATAGTGTGACAAGTGTGAAGGTTTGCTTTTGATCTGGATGGTGGACATATGGAGCTTGAAGCGATGGAGTCTGAAATCCTTAGCGATGCAGTATAAAATTGGACTTTGTGAAAATTCTCTCCTTAGCTTCTTCCTACAACATGTCCGACATCACTGACATCAAGAACTGGTCCGATGTGCATCTCGCAGAAGATGCAAACGACAATGACATCATCTGGGACGCCAAAGCGAAAGAATGATGACGACAAGCCATGGTGAGGAAGGAGGTGGAGGAGCATCGGAAGGCAGTGGAGGAGGTGCAGAAGAAGGTGGAGGAAGAAACAGCACATCAGGTGGCTGAGGAGGAAAAATGACACAAAGTGGCTGAGGAGGAGAGACGACGCAAGGAGACAGAGGAGGTGGCCAGAAAACAGGCAAGTAACATCTGATCGTAACTGACCAGAGTTAACCATGGAACAAGCTGCAGAGGTAGCGGCGTAACAGCGCCTCAACAAAGGCAAAGGGAGATTAGCACTGGACTGTGTCTGGTGCATCAAGTATAACCTCGCATGCAAGCCGTGAGATGAACCCAAGGCGACGTCATGCAAGAGCTGTTTTACAGTGAAGATGCATTGTGATCGACCAGGAGAAGAGAAGCCAATTCGGGGCCAGAAACGAGGAGACAATGAAGTCGAGGAGATTGCACCACTGACGAAGAAACAGCAGTTGGAGGAGGCGGGACTGAGTCGAAGCAACAACGGTATGGCAGAGCTGGCGGAGGTAGGGCGGAGCATCACGACAGTGCTGACAGAGATGTGGAATGAGATGTGAACGATGAATTGTCGCATCACCCGCCACAATCATCTAATTACGATGATGGCATACGCAAAGGAGGAGCAGGTATGGAATGTGCATGTTACGATTCAGTATATGTGCGCCTCCGTTTTCCTTATATCATCTCGTTTCTCTACTTTCGCCCTCCCTGGAATGCTAATACCAGGTCGAGACGACTTCCTTCTTCTCTTCAACCAAGATGGCTTTAGCGTCATTGCGTTACCTTGAACGCACTCCTCACGCCGTTCTCTTCCTTCTTCTCTATTGCCGGTAGGGGATACGCACTTATCTTTGACTCATCTATCTACGGACAGCCTTCTCCTCTAAGCAGTTCTCTCGCACTGCTTACGTTTCCCCTAGTTACCATCGTGACTCATCTAATCGTTCTGTCTGCTTCTACGATGTTCTACCGATTAGTCATCCGCAGTAGTCCATTAGTACTTATACTAAGCTGCTTGTACTTTCCTCCTTATTCTTGATCTGCGCAATACAACGTTCATTGTACGCTCTCAAGTCTCCCTTGACCTCAGTCCAGTCGACTTGAGGAACCCTTGATCCTGACCCTTGACTTGTCTTCTGTCGTAGCTTTGTTCTATCGAGGACGTTGTGTCTCTTCGTGAGTACCTCCCTCGAGACAAACAGAGTACGCTCTACGTACAGTGTACGTTTTGCATAACAGTGCAGGGCAGATTGGAGGATGACGCCAGTGTGTCAGATGACACCGATGAAGAGGAAGTAGTGACAGACAAGGTCGTGAAGGTGTTGGAGGAAATGGAGATGACGGAGGAAATGGAGAGGTTGGAGGAAATGGAGGTGACGGAGGAAACAGAGAGGTTGGAGGAAATGGAGGTGGTGGAGGAAGCAGTGAAGGAGACAGAAGATACAGAGGAGACAGAGGATGTTGTGGAGGGCAAAGAAAAAGTGTAGAATACTTCATCCTCATTAGTTCCCTCTGTTCAATCATGTCACTACCATTGTATAAATGAGTGGGATCGTCACTTTGTGAGGTACAGACATGTCTGGAGTTCAGGAAGTCTGGAGTTCAGCATTGTCAAGTGCTGAGTGAGTTCCAAAGTGTGGAAGAACTTGGGAATGGTGTTGCATTGGATCTGTTACCGACATATCAATCCATGTTAGGGATGTTGTCAGTGGTGACCCTAATAGCGAATGTGCAGAGTAGGGGCGGAGGTAGGTCCAGAGACAGAAGCAGATGTTAGGTGCATAGTCAGTGGACTTTAATAGTCAGAAGGTACAGTCGTCCAACTAGGACACTGCGGAGAGACTAAAAGGTCATGACCAGTGACCTGAAGAGGAGGATAGATGGAAGTCCTTAAAGCGATAGTGCAGAGTGACCAAAGCATGGTAGGAGAAGAACCGTCAGGAAATGTTTGTCCGGATGTGTTAGAGATACGGAGATGCCGGAATGATGCAAATGCTTTGGGATAGACTTGGAGGGACACAGCGAGCAGTGTCCTATGCAAGTGAGTCAAGAAGCAGAAGTGGGAATAGCATGAGCAAGCTAGTCCTTATCCCCCTGTCAGGCTAGACATCCCAATGTCTAGAGGATGAAAGGTTACTGCTACGAGAATCCAAGAACAAACAAACAGGTGGGAGGAGGAAATTCCGGAGGTGCAGACAGGACTGCCGGAGATGTAGAATACCAAATTCCAGGTGGATGGGGACATTGGTGACAGCTGTAGGCCAAGAATATCCTGGATAGACCTAGAAAGGTGTGGATAGGGATTTTTTTTGATCAGAGGAGACATGGGAAACCCTAGAGAAAACAGGATTGAACAAGTCCTGTATGTCCAAAGTGCAAATGTGAGCGGAAATGAGCAGACAAACAGCGGATAGGGGCAGATTGTCTAGTTTCATGAGTTAAGATCAAATCTCATGATCGGGATGGTGAGGGAGTGATATGGCAAGATCCTATTGAGGACAGGATTTGCCTGGTATGTGGTGTCATTGGAGTTGTGAATTCTGGAACTCTTCGGAGTGACCTAAGTTGCAGAGCAACAGGAATGACAAGACCTAGTGATGGGTATGGTGCGGAGGCAAGGAGTTGTGGTGGAAATCATGCACAATGAGGGGAGTGCAGAATGGTCTCAAGAGAGGTCCTCAAACGTTGATAAGATGAACAGAATCGAGTGAGAGACTGTGAGAGGTTGGATAGTCATAGGGGTGAGAGGATCGACATAGCTCTAGAGGAGAGGGTGACCAAAGGCAGAAAGAGTTCCGATGCAAGTCCAGAGGAATGAGCTCGGAGGAGGTGTGATTGGATCAGAATGTGAGAGGAAAACATGGTGAATCGGATGACAGGATCAACAGGCAGAACTGGTCCAGAGGCTGCAGAGTAGGGCCCTAGGGGTTGCTGGTAAGCATAAACAGATGATGGACAAAGTACTGCTCTTCCAGCATGCTCAACGGAGCATAGTGTGGGAGAGTCAGAGGTGTCCCAAAACAAAGGCACAGGGGCTTCCAACAGAGATGACGAAAAATCGTCGACAGAGGTGATTACCGGTTCATGGTGGAGATGATGACGGAGGTGAGGTGGAGACAAGTGGAAGTTGACAAGGATTGGAGGTGATTTGGAATTTGTAAAGGTGACTAGGAAGTAATGAGAAGCCAGAGGGGAGGGTGAACACTTGATCGTGATGGCAAATGGTCAGAACATCGCTATGGAAGGTGAAAGTTCAGAGATCTGGTGGAAGGGAGTGGATAACTGGCAGAATGCGCGGCATCCTAGAGAAGGTTGGACATCTGGAAGGAAAGAGTAGATAAGGCTAGGAAAAGTCCTGGAAGGGTTGGGAGAGTCCGCTAAGTGATTCGGATAGTGGATTGAGTGCACAGAGGGTTTACTATTCCCCTCTTCCAGTCGATGTCCCAGCATCAACAGCTGAAGTGCTGAAAAGGTAAAACTTTTCAACAATACCTCCGAGGTTGACAAGACCTTGGGGCACGGAGATGTAACCGGAGAAATGACTGGAGGTCACATTTGAGGAAATCCAGAATACTTCATGAGGAGGGCTAAAACCCTCATCAAGTTGAAGGGAGTTTGCATGGATAGTAGAGTGGTCCAGGAGGTCGAGAGGTAAAAAAAGTGACAGAAAGGTGAACAGACTGCTTATGACAAAGATAGGAGGGTGGTGATCATCTCCAGAACATGTCCTTTTGGACTTTGTAATGGAACAACCAGATGTTGGAAGTCACTAGCAGGTGTCAGCAAGATTGCAATCAAACAACCAGAAAGGTCGGAAGATGCAGGGGGTGTCAGCCAATAGCAAAGACAGTCAATACAAAGCCTGTGATAGACCTTGTTGACATGACTCATGACCAACGACAGGTCACAGACCTGGAGAGGTGCCAGATAGGCCAGGAGGTTTCGGAGGTGGAATGATAGCACTGGAGGTTGGAGGTAGTGAATGCAGTAGGTGATGGATGTGGGAATAATGAGCTCTGTAGTGTAGAGAGCCCATATGTGACAACAGGAACAGTGAACTGGTTCCTATCATACGTCGCAATGCAAATGCTATAATCATTGAAGAATGGGCCAAATGGTTGTTTTGACGGATTGGTGCGAGGATCATCCAACAAATGTCGGAGATCTAGTTCTGGAGTGGAAAGACAGCAGGAGTGGGAACAGATGCCAAAAAAGTCGACGGGGTTACAGATATTGGTAGCAACCAATGGAGGTAAGCGGTGTGCTGGCAAACCAGAAGGATCTAGTAAAAGACCCTCTCAGGTTTCTGAGTACCAGGGTAACTGTGATCACTGGCACAAAAACCAAGAGACAACAATGGCATTGTGATCTCCTGATGGAGGTCAGAGATTGGGTTCCGCTGTTCCGGAGGCAGGGTGGCATGCGAGGTCAAATCCAAGAATTGAAGAGTCCAAGAGCACTCATAGCTAATGCCTTGTGCAGAGATGACACAAATGATCTTCCGTCCAAAGTGGATAGCACAGAAGCAAAAGCGCCAGTATAGCGTGGCATCTTTCTAGCCTTGTCAGGGCCAGAAGTTGCTGAAAATCATCGGAGTGAGTTGGACACTCGGAGAAGGAGTGGCTGCATCATCAAGACACTAGGGGTGCATGCCGGAGGATCAAGAGGTAAATGATTGGATGCTCAGGATTGAGCATGTGTGAAGTGGTGATCATCATGTGAAACATGATGATGGCCTGAGAACTCGTGAAGTTCGGAACAGTCAGAGACCAAGCAGAGGTGGAGAATTAGTCTAGAGGACATGAGTGTCCTTGAGTAGGATATGGATGCAGAAACATCAGGGTCGGAGGCTCGGGAACGATCTAGGAATGGATGACTGCGTGCAAGAACTAAAAGACAAGAACTGTGGGTGAAAGCAGATAAGTGTCTGGATTCGCACAAGTGTGAGTTCGAATATACTGTTAGAACCATGATTACTTGGGGGTCCTATGCTCTGTTTTGACATCAGAGCGCAAGTCCACTTAGGGGTTGACCAAGTCCGGTAACAGGAACAAGGTCCAAGAGTGAACGACGAAGTTCAGGAGTGAAGGACAAAGTCTGGAAGTGGACGATGATGTCTGGAGGCAGATGAGGATGTCTGGAGATGGATGATGAGGTTCAGTGGGACAAGGTAGAGGACAAGGACGGATGGGAATGTCTAGGGATGAAAGTCCTTTGGACATAAGCGGAGGTCATGGCAGACTTGACCGGAGGGGTTAGGGACTGTGGCTTCAGTGACTCAGGTCAGAGTGCTGCGCCCTTGTGTGAACTGTGTCCTTGTATTTGACGAGGGACAGAGTTAACAATGGGAAAGCCAGAGATAATGACAG
>JBBPOF010001027.1:0-13611 GCA_038091315.1 Porphyrellus cyaneotinctus | reverse complement strand
CAGCAAAAAGGGCAATTGAAGGTATGCCGCCCTAATAAAACATGTTTTGTCCGGTTGCGTGTCACGGGTGAAAAACCATAGTGAGAGAGACCCACCCAAGTCTTCCTGAGCAGATCCGGAACTAAATAAGTCTCTCCAGCATGATGGAACGAAGCAACGGGAAATCTGAATTCATTGGAGAGCTGTTAAAGAGATCCGATTTGTGTCGAACCAGTACATTGCACATGGGGACATACTCTGACGATGCCATCCAAGTCCACGGCCTGTAAAACACATCCAGCACCGATATCATATACGAGTAGCTAGATGCGCACCTCGTAGCAATGCACAGCGAGTTTCACTCTGCCTCTGAGTACATCCACCAAGGCCTCCCATTGAAGGTCCTCTGGAAACACTGAGTCTCCGGGTTCTTCCCACTGACCTGCTGCTGCCTTTGCACAAAAATCGTCTTGCTGGTCTCGAATAACACGCGCACTGTCATACGCTTGCCTGAAATTCCAGCCTGTATCCATACGGGAGATGGAATAGGCCCTTGAGGGGTTTTCACCTGAATTGACTCGGATCAATCACGCTATCGTCTGAAGTTATATATATCGTAGCTGACCACAAGCGTGCCTGTTGATCGGTGGGTTAGTTTTCTGGAAGAACGCGATGAAGAACTCACTTCATATGCCTCCACCTAGGCGTGAGGTTGTGATCGAAATAAGATCCGTTAAGAGTATACGGGGGTTCCACGAGCATTGATGAGGGAGTGCACTCTGACGTTTCTCGTAGCTTGATTACGAACGCCTGACCACCTACGAAACAAAGAACACGAGTGAGATATCTAGAGCCAAGCAGCGCAATGCCCATCCATACCAATGTTATTTGCGCTTCCAGGAAGGATCTGGGCAGTGGTTACGCCGCCGGAACGTGCAAGCTCATAACCAGAGTCATGTGTATTCAAACCGTCGAGACTGCGAAGCCAAGGAAGGATGGGTCCCTTGTAAGAGTTTGTATCATCTGCACCTGTTGCGCTGTCAACATACTGGATATCGGACAAGTAAACAAATTAACTCACCATCAAGTTCTGGCGCGCTTCCAACTCCAAGGTGTGAATGAAGGTCGACAATACCAGGTGTGACCCATGCACCATTTGCGTCCACGACTTGAATGTCAAGACCACTAACAAGGTCGAGAGCGATAGCGCCTACGGCTCTGATCAAACCTTTGAGGAACAATAGGTCGCCTTGAACGACTTCGGTCCCATTGTTCCCAGACGTCCATATCGTTGCATTCCTGATCAGTGTTGGTTTTGCGTCAGGCGAAAAACGATCCGATCTCGGGCGTGCGTAAAAGTCCGCTGGAGGTCCAGCAGGCATCTTGATGTATCTACATTTGTGAAGGATATTCGAGCGTCTCGTGAGCTCCTTGCTGGAAGGCTTGATTCTGAACCAAGTTCGGGTTGAGAAGCAGATTATCGAGATGGTAATTAGTGTGAGAGTGTACAGTCGAAACCAACGCGACTGTCTCCGAGAGGAGGCATAAGCACGATCCTCTCGTGCGTAGCTCTCCATCATGCGAAGTTCAAACACTGTCGCGAATTTTCGCTAGTGTCCTCGTAGGGAAGCGAATTACATTAAAGTTACTCTAATTACAAAGAAGCCGACCAGCTAGTCCACAAATCAGACTGCACGTGGGAGTCTTCCTTCTGCGACTGTTAGTGCAGCTGGATCACTTCAAAGTGTCCAAGTCCAGGAAAACGAGCGTTGAATTCGTGACGCATTGACTTCGGAGGGACACTACGACTATCATTCGAATATATCACTCTAGCGCTGGTTCGTCGACGGGAGGTTTTGCGGTTCCACACTTGCAGCTCTGAGGCTGCCGAGCAAAGAATCCTAAGATCATCCTGTGATATTGCATGGGAGGCTGATTGTGTCGAAGGCAGAGTCAACGATGATATCACCGACCCCCGCGCCTTCATGCGCTCATGGCCAGTGCACAAGCTGCCAGTGAACAACTCCGACTCCGATAGCTTATCTCAGAGGAACTATGGATTGGAGGCAACTTATATGTAAACCCACAAACAGGCTCTGAGAGTCATTCATGCTCGCCATGAACAGTTCTTCTGCGAGTGTCGGACATGGCACCATATGTCTCAGGACATCTATGCAGTGTCTCAACGCCACCACTCCTGAGCGCTTCCCGTTCATCATCGTACACTATCGATGTCTCAATATCTCTCTCAGAGAGTGTGGGCAACACTTACGGAAGGTCAGCTCCTCGAGCGTGCGTCCCGATGTTTCTGGGAACATGAAGTAGACAAACACGACCTGGAAGGCATTCCATACGCAGTAACTAGCAGCTTTTAGTAGTTATCCGTTCATGTCCCAAGTGGAACGCTTACACGATGTACCATCTCCAACCTATCGCCGCAGGCAGATTTTATCAGGTCTACTAAAATGAAGCAGAAGAACGTACCAGCAAATTCCATCCCAATTGGATTCACCAATTGATTGAAAAATGCCCCACCGCGGTAAAACCACTGAAAGAGGGTGATACCCTTGGCTCGGACATGGAAGGGAAAAAGTTCGACCAAGTACGCTATTGACAATCCGGTCCGAGTTTCAAAGAACGGTTAATACGACGTGGAAGAAAGCATGACACGCACTGTAGATCAAGGCGGTGAATGCTAGGTTGTAAGTCGGACTATACACGAAGATAAGACTATAGAGCGTGTCGTGAGAACGGAAAATAGCGGGATCATTGACTTCAATACCCACGCGAGCACTACCTGAGCGACGGCTCTGTCGTGAGTGAACGAATACTCTGCGCTAGCTATAGTCCATGCAGTAAACACGACAAAGATAGAGACGGTACTCGCCTAAAGAATGTCAGACGACGTCAGAGGTGATTCATATATCACATTACTTACTAAGAATATTGTCCTTCGAGGGTAGCGTGGAACAATCAAAACGATGAAGGTACCATTCACAAAGGTCCAGCAACATCTGGCAAGATTAATAATTTGCTTTGTCCGGTTATCGTGAATACCAATGCTATCTAAGATCGGCGAAAGGAAGTGTCTGTTGACGTGATAAGCACTACGAGAAACAGCATTCAAAAACGGAACTCACGAAATTAATCCGGCTCCACTCCATTGACAGAACAGAGCGAGAAAAGCTGCGACAATGACACGCTTTCGCATCCCTGGCGTTGACAGTGCTTTCGTCTGGTTTATCTTTGCGATCTTCAGTTCTGCTTCCAGCGTCTCCTCAATCTGAGTATACTCCGCCTTGACGAATTCTGGGCCTCCATCTCCCTCTCCATGATACTTCGCGAGAATGGCGAATGCTTCATCCTTTCTTCCATTTGCGACGAGCCAACGGGGAGACTCTGGGAGAAGCAGGATGAAGGAGGCTTGCAGTAGACTAGGAACTGCTTGAAGGAAGGAAGGGATTCTCCAACCAAAATTACTGTTCATGGCGAATGTCCAGAGGGTCGCCACAGCCGCAGTCACAGCACCTTCAGAGAATTAGCTTAAAGATCCCACTCATAGATAAATACCTTACCGAGATCACGAAAGCCACCAAAAAGGCAGCTCATGGCCGCTCGCTCCTTGGGATGTGAGAGTTCTTCACACAGCTTAGTCGCTAACACGGAAGCTAGATTCACTTTGTCGTACCTCCAATAAGGGAAGAGGCAGCTACGATACAGAGGACATTGGCACATCCGACGATAAAACGGGCGATGAGAAACATCGTGACTAAATGGGTTGAAAGTGAATAGTGACCTCGAGTTTCGAAATAGAATTACTTACAATTTAATGCAGATCCTTGAATAATGCCTCCAAGCACCCCGAGAATACCTCCGAACAATATCGGATATCGCCTCCCCATCTTATCGATGACGAGGGGGACAAAAGGAAGGGCAGCAACAGCACCCAAAGGATACATGGAAACCATAAGACCGAGTGAGGCAGAACGAGGATGGTGAAAGTCTATCGCCCGAGTTTAACCCACCTGACTCATCGACTGGTAATCGCCTTACATTCAAGCCACGAGGGCACCGCTTGGAGGCCGTTCACCACGGACGCGTCAAGACTTGCGTCGCGTCAGTGATTCACCATCGAATACACACCATGATAAATACTTACCCAGCGGTCATCTCCACTACAAGACAGCTCGGCGCGATCATGAAATATAAGAGTCGAAGGTTGGGCTTGTTGTACCAGCGAACTTTGTCTTGCTGTGCAAGTCGAGAGACAGTCGCATCGCTACTTTCAGATTGAGTGCAACCTCCCTGTCTATTTCTCCACGAGTTCATATTTTGACAGTGTTCCGTGTGGTATGAGTGAGGCTGATGACCTTCTGTGTAATACACGACTGTCACGGTTTTAAGACGAGTGCCACTGTGAGTCCATAAGCTGTAGAGTGTGTGATGGGGGGAAGCACTACGGCTCTAGCTCAGAGTAGTACAAACGAAGCCAAGCGCATCGCATCTCGTGCGAAACCTGGGGCAAGCGCTTACGTCGTCCATGCGCGTATTCCGAGTCGACCAGAATCTGTTGAACTTCAAGTTGTGGTCATTTGCACGGTTGTCAGACAAACTTCAACCTTGGAGACGGACTCGTTGGTAAATGATGTGTATCGATTCGGACACTCTCCGACCGTTTCGCATCAGCAAAGCTGTTCGCCGGTGCTAAACGTGGCGACTCATGCAGGCACATGAAGTCGCCCAAGTTCCCACTGGCAGCTCTCCTGATTTATACTTCCGATTTCACTTCCCAAGCTCATCCATGATACTCCCAGGACAGGCCAAGTTCTATTCCGTTCTATTTATCAGCTTCGCTCTTGCCGCACTCCAAAACGTGACTATCGATGACGCGGTGTTGACTGGTCCTGTGGTACCCCAGTACTTACCCACTGACTCGGCGTGGAATATAGGCAATACCTGTACAAGTTGTCTCGTCCAGCCAGATCCCCGGCGGACGTATAACGGCACTTGGCACGACAGCACCTACAGTCCGAGTAATGGTTTCACGCAAGGAATTGAATTTACATTTACAGGTACGCCTCCCACCTTTCAAGAATGAAATTGTCTCGATGAGTATTCCCCATCACAGGTAGCGGCTTGTACATATTCTTCATCATCGCAAACAACGTTACCTTTGCAACTACATTCACGAACGTTGAATTCATGCTCGACCAGGCCCCCGTGAGCACGTACATACACAACCCATCGGCGTCCACCGATTATCAGTACGATGTGCCTGTCTATGCCAACAATTCTTTGGTTCTTGGAACACACACTATGGTGATACAGCCAATCAATTCAGGGAATAACGTATTGATGTTGTTTGACTATTTGACTTATACGTGCGTCCTATCTGTTGCCCTGTGCCTCGCCACACTAACAGTGTTTCGTTAGCACGGATACATCGAGTTCTGTCTCATCACTTACATCAGCAGTGCTGACCACCCTATCGCCATCACCAACGACCTCCGCCGCCAGTACGGGGACATCATCAAAACCAAATATCGGGGGTATTGTTGGTGGTACAGTAGGCGGGGTTGCTGCTCTCGTGCTCTTGGCTGCCTCCCTATTGTGTTATCGGAGACACAAAAATCGCAATGATGATCGCCCTTCAGCGGAAGAAAGCGCCGTGGTAGATCCGTTTCTCTTGTCACATCAGGTGGATCCGGGGCCACTCGCAGGGACGCCATCGTCAACCAACCCGCGCACCGGAATGGGCTTCTCCGCCGCCGAGGTAAGTAACCCCAACGTGTTGGTCAAATTGCTCACCTAAATTTCGTGCGTTAGCCTACGATAAGAAGTAAACTAGGCACATCCTTCTCGGCCCAGCAACCTTTGGCCCCACCGGCTTCCGCCACCCCATCCTCCTCATCCGGTGCTGCCCAATCCAGGAACAATCCTGCTCTTCTTGAGCAAGTTGAGCTGTTAAGGAATGAAGTAGCCCGTCTCCGCGATCTACACGATTCGGATCTAAATAGCGCCCAGCTGCAAACAGAAGCACCTCCTGATTACTCGTCGGCCGTGTTATGATAAGCTATTTTACGGACTCTCCACCGCGCTCATGGGACGTCCTATCTTTCGCTGGCACTAGAACCGCCCAATTTCTGGGTCGGGTGTCCCGTACTCAACGGCTAGCTGATCGTATACTGTTCTATTTATTCCATGCAATCCGGTGGAGATGATGTCCTGCGGTATGTATACTCTCTTCCATGACTGATGTAACTTGAACGGGGGGAAACGCGCTATCGAAGAGGCTGATGAAGACGCGGTAGAGTTTGTGAAGCGGGATAGAATAGTGGCTCCGTCAACTCTAGGGCCATGACGAGTAGCATTATTACTGGACGACGAAGTGCTGATCAGGACATGGTAGTGCATCTATATCCTGGCGGAAAGTCTGTGCGAGAGCAGATGGTACAATTAATTCTTATACCGAGCTTTGTTCCTACGTCAAAACCCATCTGTTGCAGCTCTCCGATCGCCGTTGTTGAAAAGGTGCGGGTTACAAAGACGGCGGGGCTGCCAGTGCGACTTGACCTACCCTTTGGAATGGGAGCAAGGCAGTGCACAACCAAGCTGACCGGAGAAACGCCACGAGAGGCACATGGCGCAATCGGTGTGGCCACTGGCGGTTGTTGCTCGGCGACGTCCTGGAGTGCGATGGAGACTGGCAATTTAGAGTAGAGGCTCGCTGAGCTACATGAAGCATTGTCTCTGTGGATGGGTATCAGGAACCGGCTCACCTTCCAGGAGGCAAGATCTCTCTTTGTCTCGACAATTATTATGTAAAAGCGCTCGAAATCAGCGGATTAAACCCGTCCATCACTTATGTAAAGTGATGGACACATTTGCGCTGATTATAATTATCATCAAAGAACCAAGTCCTAGGAGGAGGTACCATAATGGATAGGGCATTCGAGATCCAGGCTGTACCTTGCTTTCGTGAGGGTCGTTCTATGCGTGAGAGGTGAGACAAGATATATTGCAAGTCGTGTAATCGTACTTCGCAAGGTACGATTCAAGAAGGCCGGGGCCCACGCTCATCGGGCCTGGGAATTGTTCCGCGCTCAGCCACCAACACAGCACTTGGTGCCTTGCACTCAGCTGATCACAAAAAGTACTCACTAGCACTGACAAGTACGTGCTGCTTCAGTGAAAGCTTTTGCCACCATGTGCTAGAGAATGAATGCACGAATAGTGCTTGAGAGGGGAGCTAATATCAATGGGTATGAAGCATTTTTCAAGACGACCAAGATCAGCATGCATGATGGCATTTTGAACAGCAAAACGGCTGTAAGAAACCTTCTATGGCGGGAAAGTACCTGTGCGCGTTCGAAGTTTTCTCTCTCCCTTTCTTTGACCAGGATTAATCGATCACCCATGATACTTTCCCGACAGGTCAAGGTCTACCCCATTCTATTCGCCAACTTCGCCCTAGCTGCGCTCCAGAATGTGACTGTCGACGATGCGGTGTTAACTGGGGCTGTGGTACCCCAGTACTTGCCGTCTCCTTCGAATTGGAACATAGGCAATAACTGTTCAGTATGTCTCGTTCATCCAGATCCCTTGCAGACGTATGGTGGAACCTGGCATGATGCCACCTATATTCCTCCCACCAACATTACACAAGCAATTGAATTCACGTTTACGGGTATGCCTCCCTATCATTCTATCTTGAGTTTGTCCCGACGATCATCCACTACCGCAGGAAGTGGTCTGTACATATTCTTCATCACGGCCAACAACGTTACCGGTGCAACTACCTTGACAAGTATCGAATTCACGCTCGACCAGGCGCCCGTGGGCACGTACATACACACCCCGTCAGCATCCACGGATTATCAGTACAACGTACTTGTCTACGCCAACGACTCCTTGGTTCCAGGAGAACACAGTATCGTGATACAGCCCATAAACACGGGAAACCATGTGTTGATGTTGTTTGATTATTTGGTTTACACGTATGTCCTCACTCGCTCTGCGCCCCGTTGTTCTAAAGATGTTCTGGTAGCATGGACACATCACCTACATCGGCGACCCCATCACCATCATCAACCTCCACCACAAGCACAGAGACATCTTCAAAACCAAATCTTGGTGGAATTATTGGTGGTGTCCTCGGTGGGGTGGCTGCTCTTGCGCTCGTGGCTATCTCTCTACTATGCTATTGGAGGCACCAGGGACGCAATGGTGATCGAGCTTCGAATGAACGGGCTGTGGTAGACCCATTTGCTCTGTCACATGAGACAGACCCCGCAACTCTCGTAGGTATGGCCTCATCAACCTACCCCCACGCCTCGATTGGGTTCCCCACGACCGTGGTAGGCACTCCAACACACAGTTTGAATTACTCACCTATATCTTGTCCGTTAGTCTTCGTCAGGGAGAACCTTTTCGACCCAGCAGCCTTCCGATCTGCCGGCCTCCACCACGGGGCCCTCCTCATCCATTAATGATCCTGCTCTGGTGGAGGAGGTCGAATCATTAAGGAATGAAGTTGCACGCTTGCGCCGTTTCCGCGAGTCAAACCGGGAAAGCATTGAATTGCCGTCGGAAGCACCCCCCAAGTACTCATAGACCATAAAGATGGATGGACTATTTTATGGAACTCCGCGTGGCGCTCCTTGCTATCATCCACCACGTGGGCCATCCTCATTTTGAGTTGGCTGATGTCGTCTGGTGTGTTTGCGTATCGTGGATTTTGGTAGACACGATAACCCCCATCCTTTGGCCACGATCCCTCGCAGTTCACAGTTTGGATGGTTTTTAACACATGTTATCATTCGGTCCCTCGCAGTTCGTTTTGTCGCTCCCATCTACAACGTGTTTATATTGTTCCTTGCTCAAAACATTGCTAACATAGGCGCGTCTTCGACGCACGATGCTTTGGTCATACTGCGATGTTTTTTCTTAGTTATCTGCATAATACACACAGGTGCGGTGCGTAAGGGAATGAAAAGAAACACTCTACCATGAATATGCGGGCCGACGGGGCCGGGAGCACTCAAGGCTTGTGATGAGTTGGAGTTAAATCGCAGGACCGGCAAAATCCGATCAAAAGTTTCGGAGCACGTGAGAGGTCCCGAACGCGCCGTCTCGAGAGGTCCGTCGAGACTCAAAGGAAAACACGGGTCGGACCGATGCGCACGAAGAGGACCGCTACGCATAGACATGATTGGGAGGTGGGTCGCAAAAACGATGAGGACTTAAGAGCCGTAGTGAGGGGAAGGGAAGAAAGAAAGGGTGAGAGGCATGTGCACTTCTCCGATGCTTAAGCATGCTGCATAGACGGCAGCGAGCGGGCCGATACGCCCGAAACGAGCTCTCGAGGCACGACCAGTGCAAAGTTCCTTGCTTAGGACGGTCATGTGACTGTTCCCGCCCTTTCAGGTTGATCAGGCCAGCACCATGTACAGGTGGGTGCTGTGTACTCGGTCGATGATCGCATTACAAGGCTCAAGTACAGAAGTACGTACCGCTTCAGTGAAGTCTTTTGCCATCATGTGCTAACGCATGCTCATCATGTCCACAGAGAACTCAGTCCCACCTTGAGAGTACAATGCACGAACGGTACTTGATGGGGCGCTGATATTAACGGTACTTTTTAGTATAGAGCATTTCCAAGGCGACCATGCCATCCAAGATCAGCATGCATGATGGTGTTTCGAACAGCACCCTATTAAGAAAACTAAGTGCCATACTTCTATGGCGGGAAAGGGCCTGTGCGCGTTCGAAATTTTTTCGATCCCCCCTTTCTTTGACCAAGCTCACCCCCATGATACTCTTTCGACAGGTCAAGGTCTACCCCACTCACCCCAGTAACTTGCCTTCTACTTCAAACTGGAATATAGGCAATGAATGTCCAAAGTGCTTCGTCCATCCAGATCCCTTGCAGGCATATGACGGAACCTGGCATGATTCCACCTACATTTCACCGAACGGCCTTACACCAGCAATTGAATTCACGTTTACGGGTATGCCTCCCTAATCGTTCCATCTTCAATTTGTCCCGATGATCACCCACCACCATAGGAAGTGGTATATACTGTACATATTCTTCATCATGGCCAACAATGTTACTGGTGCAATAAATGTCGAATTCACGCTTGACCAGGCGCCCGTGGGCACGTACATATACACCCCGTCAGCATCCACGGATTATCAGTACAACGTATGATGTTATTTGACTATTTGGTTTACACGTGTGTCCTCACTCGCTCCGCGCCCCGTTGTTCTAAAGATGTTCCGATAGCATGGACACGTCCGAGTCTTGTCTTGTCTCATCATCTACGACTGTAACATCAACGGGCGCTACATTAGCAGGAACCACATCACCACTGACAGTGACCCTCACCCTATCATCATTATCCACACCCTCCACCGTAAGCAGAGACATCTTTAAAACCAAATCTTGTTGGATCTGTAGGTGGTATCGTCGGCGGGGTGGTTGCTCTTGCAGTCGTGGCTATCTCTCTGCTATGCTATCGGAGGCAACGATGATCGACCCTCGGATGGACGGGCTGTGGTGGATCCATTTACTCTGTCATATGAGACAGACCCGGCAACTCTCGTAGGTACGACCTCATCAACTACCCCCGCGCCTCGATTGGGTTCCCCACGACCGCGGTAGGCACTCCAACGCGCAGTTTGAATTACTCGCCTACATCTCGTTCGTTAGTCTTCGTCATGGAGAACCTTTTCGACCCAGCCGATCTGCCGGCCTCCACCACGGGGCCCTCCTCGTCCATTAATGATCGATCCTGCTCTGGTGGAGGAGGTCGAATCATTTAAGGAATGAAGTTGCACGCTTGCGCCGTTTCCGCGAGTCGAACCGGGAAAGCCGTCGGAGGCACCCCCAAGTATTAATAGACCATAAAGATGGATGGACCATTTTATGGAACTCTGCGAGGCGCTCCTTGCTGTTATCCACCACTTGGGCCACCGTTGGCTGATGCCTTCTGGTGTGTTTTTGTATCGTGAATTTTAGTGGACACGATAACCTTATCCTTTGACCCTCGCAGTTCGCAGCTTGGATTGCTTTGACACAAATCTTATCATTCGTTCCCTAGCACTCCGTTCTGTCGCTCCCATCTACAACATCATGATGCTGATTTTGTTTTTTGATTAAAATATTACTAACATAGGCGAGTCTTCGACGCAGACGCTTTGGTCATTCCCCGCGTGGATGTCAAGATCTAATACCCACAAGCAAATTGGGATGAATGAAAAGAAACATGTTTCTCCTCCACAATGCCACTGTGAATGTGGGGATGGAGTCCGAGGTGGACCTGGAGTATTTGTGATGAGTTTGGACTTGTCCAACTTCTTTAGCTCTGCCAACTCCCCACTGACCATCTTTTTCAGCGGGATCAGCTACATACACAGGTTCTCTGTTTCGTCATCCTTCCTATTCTCATGTGCATGACTAACTTGCACCTCATTTTGGACCACTCGGGCCTGCCTCATTAACAACGACTTTTACAAGAATTCATAGGTTTGTGTCATATCGTAGTTCAATAGGTCGCGTATGGTTCCAAGATCATCTCGCTCAAGAATGTGGTGGATCTGCTATCATTACCAGGACGAATACAACCAGCTCCCGACCTGGGAAGAATCTGCATACAACCCGAATGAACCATCCAAGTATATTGGCCATAGCGATTTCGTCCGACAAAATCCAGCACGCACCAATGAAACGAAATCTTGTGCTCAACCCGATCCCAGTGCTTATCACCAAAGTCGACCATGACGTACCTTGCTATGGTAATGCAACCACCGGAGGCGTGTATGATCATTGGGTAGACAAGGCGGCCGCACCCGTGTCTCTCGTGTGCATTCGTTTCTGACCAGATTTCGGTTCGACACCAGACGCTTGGCTGTATCTGCGTGCCGCGAACGCGAACCTACTATAATCAAGTTCCAAAGACATCGAAGTCAGCTGTGTTCCAGAGAACGACCCGAACGATGCGCATACATACTGAACTCGGAACGTGGAGAATAACTGCAACGATCAACATGCTATCGGCGGGATGTCCTTCTTCAGTTCCCCCTGGCGACTTTTGCCATCCCAAGGTAATCATGATGTTCAATAATGCGCTCATAATACGGGTTCCGAACAAGGGAGACATTCTCGACGTCGGACTAGCCGTTTATGCGATTGGATTTGCACATATGTGGGTCGGGCGACCATCAGGCGAAATACTACCTCTAATCATCTGGTGATTCCGCGCGTCCTCATTGCGGGCCTCTTGTTTTTGTTCCTGGGGTTTTATTGTTTCATCAGTAACGTAAATACATCGACATGGACGCACGTGAGTGGTTCGTTTTCGCTGCCCACATGCGTTTTAACGGGGACGATAGAGGGGGAGGGGTTTATATCCGTTCAAGATTATGATCCATGGCTGGCTCTTCATGGCAAGAGATTCGAGTTTGAGGTGGAGCTTGACAGTGCCGTACTTCACCATTGACCTGTATCCATCACTACGTCTCGACGTTTGCCAACATCTCCGATCACTGCATCTTCTCGGCGGGATGGAGGGACCACACGAAGCGTGTCGCGTTCGGTGTCGTGGCACTTTGATCATGGCCCACTTCCGGTGTTTAGAGGAGTTGGTTGGAAATCGATAGTCCGATCAATGTTAATGATCATTGATATCGATCAGGGATTGCTATGGAGAAGGATGCGTGATTCTGTTTTTCACTTGCTCCCCGGTGCTTCGCGCAGATGGTTGACGATGGGACAGACCGACAGAACGGACGAGACGACTCGATTTGTTCATCTGGACTTGTAATGCGCCTCGGGTTGAATGCTAGAATTTGGGTTTGCTTTTCGTCGTGGCTATTTGCCTGTGGTACAGCCCATAAAAATAGTGATCAGTGGAGAGCTATCGTATTCGCCACAGTTGGTGGTAGTATTTTTGGGTGGATACCTCCACAGGGACATCCATAAAAGGCAAGCCAAATACGTTACCCCGCCTTATCCAAATTCATGAGGCGTGCCCTGCGTGCGGCTCCCACCAGTCCGTGTGCCCACTCTAGTTGCCCTCCAATTTTTGGTGGAAAATGAAGCGTATAACCCGCACATCCGAATCGAATCCCTTCCTCCCATCCCCCGATAACATCACACGCAAGACGATGATGTACCTCGGCACACGTCAAGTCCCAGAAATCGACGGCTCTCAGGGCGGTGAGTACCAATATCTCTCATCCACTCCGCATATGTGTGCTGACCGTCCCCTTCTCCAGCATTCATCGCAGTCGTCGTGATATTGAGCGTCCTGATCGTCGTCTGCTGTGCAGCGGTCTTTTACCTCCTCCGTCATCACGAACCGACAGACCAAGAACGCGCGGCCCGTCGAGAGCGTTTCCGACGCACCCGCGAGCAAACCCTCAATTCCAGTTCGACCTTCTCAGGACCATCAATGTTCGGATCGGGTTCGATCGGGGACAAGGTCAAACAGGCATGGCGGAGCACGACGGGGAGAGGGCGACGAGGTGGGCGCGGTTGGATCCGAGCTGGGTCAAATGACGAATGGGCCTCTCATTCAGATCACGAAGGCGGGCGCAATTCCGATCCCGAACTGAGGTCGCTACCCG
>JBBPOF010001026.1:0-13628 GCA_038091315.1 Porphyrellus cyaneotinctus | reverse complement strand
CCTCATCCCTCCGTCTACCTCCGACCTTCCGTCGTACCTCCGGTACACCTCCGACCCCAACCTCTGACCTTTGCGCTCGCGCACCTCCGGACTTCATCGGACTCGTCCGGAAGAACCGGATTTAACACATTAGAGCACAAGTCTGCTTAGAGGTTGACCAAGTCCGCTAACAGAAACAAGGTCCGAGGTGAACGACAAAGTTTGGGAGTGAATGATGAAGTCCAGAAGCAGATGGTGATGTCTGGAGATGGATGACAATGTCCGGAGATGAACAAGGATGTCTGGAGGTGGACGACGAAGTCCAATGGTGGACAAGGTAGAGGATGAGGATGGATGGAAATGTCTGAGGACAAACATCCTATGGACATTAGCAGAGTTCACAGCAGACTTGACCGGAGGGGTTAGGGACTGCAGCTTCAGTGACTCAGGTCAGAGTGCTGTGCCCTTATGCAAACCATGTCCTTGTATTTGATGAGGGATGGAGTTAACAATGGGGAAGCCAAAGATAATGACATGTTACGCAAAACATACGCTATACGTCGAGCATACTCTGTTTGTCTTGAGGGAGGTACTCATGAAGAGACACAACATCCTTGATAGAACAAAGCTACGACAAGAGTCAAGTCAAGGTCAAGGTCAAGGTCAAGGGTTCCTCCAGTCGAGATAGACTGAGGTTGATGGAGACTTGAGAACGTACAATGAATGTTGTATTGCGTAGATCAAGAATAAGGAAAAGAGATACAGGCAGATCAGTATAAGTACTTAGTGAGCTACTGCGGATGACTAATCCATAGAACATCATGGAAGCAATAGAACGACTGAGTCACGAATGAGTCATGATGGTTGTTAGGGAAAACGTAAGCAGTGTGAGAGAACTACTTAGAGGAGAAGGCTGTCCATAGATGAATAAACCAGACGTAAGTGTGTGTCCCCTACTGGCAATAGAGAGAAAGAACGGCGTGGGGAGTGCATTCAAGGTAACGCAATAACGCTAAAGCCATCCGGGTTAAAGAGAAGAAGGAAGTCATCTTAACCTGGTGTTAGTATTCCAGGGAGAGCAAACATAGAGAAATGTGAGGAAATAAGGAAAACGGAGGCACACATATATTGTATCATAACATGACAAGGAGTTGGGAGTTAACCCATTTGAGGAGGTCAGAGGTTTGTGGGGTATTCAAGTCGATATTCAAACTAGAGTATGACACTATACTCTACAAGTTTATATACAGAGATGACAGGTCCGAGTGACTAAGTTAATGAGGGATGGAGATAGGTAAGCCAGAGCTGTGACAGAGGTCCAAGAGGTCCAGAGCTGTAATGGATGCACGAATGTCTGGAGCTGTGACAGATGTACAAATGCCCAGAGCTGTGCTTCTAAGCGAGACACAGGTTAGACTGATTAGAATTGGTGGTGTCAGAGAAATAAGTAAGGGGAGAGTCATAATCAGGGAGTCATAATCAGGGGAGACAGAAAGGGTGGATTGAAGCCTGGAGGTGCAGGAGTATGCTAGAGGTGCAGATAAGCAGAATGTGTCAGGAGTCAACATAGTGGTTGGTGGAGTTGACAGGAGTGATCTGGAAAAGCATCAGAAGCATCAGAGGTGGAGTAAGAGGTTGAACTTGAAAACATGGGATATGACAAGGAGCCCCTTTGAGTTGCATGTTCCATTCACAAACATCTGCAGCTCATGAGATTCATGTGAATTCATGGAAGGCACCTCACCAAGAATGATAAAGGCAGTATTGTCCAGAATGTTACCTAATCACATACAGTTAGTTCTTAAATACTTCCTATCTGAATGACTTATGCAGTTCCTTCTGATCTGCTCACTGGATTGTAAATTGATTTGCCTTGATTGCAGACAAGAGTTGCCACTTCTCCACAGGCATGAGATCATTGATGCCTTTAGTGCACATGCCCTCATGGCAGCTTTGTCCAGGCATAAGTACACCATGAAGATACCCTTCCAGAACCAGAGATTTGCTGGCAAGAAACAACAACAAGGTTTTCCAAGGAAAATTGTTGCCCTTCAGCTTGCTCATGTCAACCCCACAGTGCTCTAGATCATAGATAAATTAACCTGCGTCTGACATGGTTTGGAGGGGCAAAACTTACCAACAAGTTTTGTGAGGCTTTCCTTGATGTGATTGGATGGATTCCCCTCATCCATGGATGGGTTGAAGTCAGAGGATGGTGGAGACAGATGATTGCTGTGCAAGGCTTGTACTATGTGGTTCATATCCTTGATGTTGATCAATGCTTGAACATTGTCGTGAGGGAGTTCCAGTACTTTCCTAGCATCCATCTTGTCCTTGAATGCATCCTCGACAATCCTTGAAGAAGCATTCTCACTAAGTAATGTCAGCACACAATGGTAACCAGCAATGCTGTGCACATACTACACATGGGCCTTGAGATGCCCAATTATTGTTTCTGGATGGGCACAACATCGGCTCCCCCAAAACTACATATGTAATTCAAATCACTGAAGTACAAACATACAGACACTCTTACTCCAATTGCACTGTGCATTGTATGTTGGAATGCCAATGACATGTCTTCATTGACAATGTTCCCACATATGACAATTGCAGCCTAAAATCCATGCTTTGCAGTGGCAGTGTCTAGCTACCATTTAGGTCAATGAGATGATATCGGAGATCTCATCTTGCAACTCACAATCTGAAGAATTTTTTAGTGGATCTTATTGAAGGTTTGTGAGCATTGACAGATGGTCTGATTGAGAGATTTTGTCATCTCAGTAAGCTCAAAGACCTCAAGTATTTCTTTCCACTGCTCACCCTGGGTCTCGATAAATTGCTTATAGCAATGACTGACAAGACTAGGTGTGCCTAGAATCATGTGAGTTATGGCCAAGAAGCAGAAACAAAGGAATTACCAGGATCATCAAGCCCCCCACCTAGATATCTGCACTCTTCTCCCTTGTATGCTTTAAAGTATGACTCATAGAAATTCCAGTAATTTGACCCATTGATGATATGGCCCCAACTCTTGTGCTAACTTTCAGCAACCTGTTGCATCAACAAAGAAGTTCTTGAAGTGACCTGCTCAAGGATTGCATCAAGCTCCTTGTAGCTTTCCTTTAGAGTCTTGATGACCTCTGCAGAATGACATCCTTGAGAGGAAGTGGAAGGAGCTGAGGATTGGGAGACTGCTTCACTAGCAGAGGTGGTACATGCATCATTCAATGTACCAGACACAGAAACACCAGTTCCTGAAGCAAAGTGAGATGTAGCTGTTTGGGGGGTTGGCGAGATAATGTTGGTTGTCAGCACATTAAGCGAATGAATAGTTGGGGATGTATCTCCATCTGAAGAGTAGCCAAAGTCATCTGCCAAATACTATGGTGCATCATCCAAAGGAGTAATTGAACTAGAAGCATAGAAAGCGGGAGAGGGGTGGCAAAGTGTTTGCCCTAAGGGGTGACATGGCCCCAAAGGCTATCCAGCAGGAGGTAGATTAGAAGGTTGGCAGGGAGGAACAAATGATTGGCAGGGAGGAGCAGATGGTTGGAAGTAAGGAACAGACAATTGATGGAGAGAAACAGATAGTTAATGAGGGGGGACAGAAGGCAACTAAGGGAACACTTCTCGACTCTCACCACTATACCCTACACCAGGTGGGGGATTTAAAAGTGAGTAATGGAGAGGAACAGACGGTTGACAAGGGGGGACAGAAGATAACCAAGGGGGGATGGAAGGTAATTGAGGGGGAATGAAAGGTAACTGAGGGGGGACAGAAGATAACTGAGGGAACACTTCTTGACTCTCAACACCATATCCTATATCAGATGGGGGATTTGAAGGTGGAATATGAAGCAAAGGTGAAGTGGACAGTTGGGGAGGAACAGATGACTGGCAAGGAGGGGGTGGAATTGATGGCAGATGAAGCTGGATAGGTGGCTGCTGAGCACAATTGGTATTCTGATGATCCAGAGGGATGGGGGGCAGTGAATGCTGGTGCACTTTGTAAGCATCATGGGCATCTTCAGAGGGAGGTGATTTGACAGGAATAGCCTTGACTCCAGCAACCATTTTGGCTTGCCAGGTTTGAGCACTACTCACCAATCCACCATCATGAGCCATTGGCCTCAGTCTAGTCCACAACTTGATAGGAGTCTCGATGATAGGGCTGGGATCACGCTGAATGCCACCCAGTTGTGTCTGTGAGCAGTCATAGAACAACTCAGAGGACTGGGACATGGTCACTGCATATAAAATGAGAATGATGGAATGTGATAGAATAGATGGTGTATTTACCTCTAATATAACCAAGACAAACAGATGGATCACAGACAAGAAAGGGAACCAGAGTATCAGAGATGAAAGTGCTTGAGGAGAATGATCATAATGAGGACATAGAGTAAGAATGACAAAAATATACTGAAACACAGAACCTTGGAACAAGAAATAATATAGGGCGTGTGAGGCTTGCAAGTGGCCTACAAGGATAGAGGAGGGATAGAAAGTGGATATCCAGCAGTGCTGGTGCTCCTCCTTTGTACCTATTGCTGCAACAATATACCTGAGTACAGTATTGACCACAGACATAGTGCAAAGAGAGATGGAAGATCCATCGACCATTCTAGAAGAATGAAAGGACACTCAGTGGAGGGTAGTGAGCCTCACGAAGCTCAGGTGTAGGATTATGTCAAGAAGGTTGGCTTTGGATATTAATTAATTAATTAATTAATTAATTACCAGCAGAAGCAATCAAATGGCAAAGCACACAAGCACACCAGGCAAGACAAATCAATTCATATTCAAAAGAGACAACTAAAGAGACTATGGAAATGAGCTCTTGACAGACATTAGGTAGCAAGTGTAGTCAGTAAAAGCATGACTGGAAACAATCATAATAGCTGGAAAACTTATACTCAGATGGGCTTGGGCATACTATTTGCCGCATATTGTCATTGCTTAGGTAGCATCACCTATATGCTATCGGTCACAGATGGGCAGAGCATCAAGTGTGATCTGGATGTGACTTACCAAGTGAGCATATGTTGTTTCTGAGTCACTACTCGCTCTCTCTCGCTGCTTGGCTGAGGTCTGGTGAACCCCAGAGTTGAGCCTTAGGGTTTGTGTATAGAAGCTCACTGGAGGATGTAGCACAATGAAACTGTTTGGGAATGTGGTAAACATGAGGCTAGGTGTGTGATGAGTCATGACTCACCAGGTCTGGGTGCTGATACATCACCTCGCTCTGGAGAGAAGGGACCACTGGTTGGCACTGGTGAATTAAGCACAGGGAACGTGTGAGTAGATGCATGGAATTGTAGATGCACGAACGTTCATCAATGTCTTGGATACAACATGATCACCAACACACAGCATGCAATGAAATGGATTTGCTTGCCATCCACATGACATCAAGTGTAGCAATCTATTTGTCTGTGTGATCAAAAAAACACCAATCCTGTGTATGCGTCCGCACTCAACTGCTCCAATCTATTTGCCTGTATGATCCAATGAATAGATCATATCTAACAATCCTCCTATAGGTTTTAAAAAACTAGTCAGCTCATACATTGCAAAAATGAAACTCGTCAGGCACATACACTGCTATGAAGTGGGCAAAAACATCAACATCATCTTGCTCAACTGACAGTACATGCCTGCCATCCACATGGCATACAAGGACCACCATGTACTTCCTCTCATTCATACCTCTCCATCAACTGTCCTCATTATGGAACATAATAATGTCTACATCTTTCCCATTCCACACAGCATGAAGGATGTCTGACTGCACATTATCCCCCACTACAGTGAAGAATGATCCAGGTCTATAAATTCTTCCATTGTCTGGATCATACATAACATCCAGTATTTTGACAGTGATCTCTGGTTGTGGGCTCAGAGCATTGCTGGCATGAAACAGTTGCACCCTGGAGAATGTTCTAGGAGACATAAAGAAGATGCAATCCAGTTGTTAGGAGGCCATGGTGAGTGATGAACTCTCCCAGTCACCACATTATTGCCCTCTTAAACATGCCATCTTCTCCTAACAGATGAAGCTTGCCATTCCATCAGAGCCTTCCAGTTTTAATCTGCCTGAAAGAACAGTCCCCTGCCTCAAGAAGCCCAGAGTATTATTACCACACAGATGTACCCAACTTGGAGCAAGGTCATAGAAAATGATGCGCTCATTCCAGGTCATCAGTCATACAGTAGTTATACAAGATCCTTATAACATATATCCCTCAAGTGAATGCCATTACTGTAATTAATTTGTCTCAATAGAATCAGTGATCAATCAAGCTTATTTCTAATGCATATATGACCTAGCACAATCCGCTGCCCTTCTTTCCTTGGAAGGAATATTGTCCAGCTGGCAGTCAAACCACTTCCAGGTTTACACCTCCACAAGGCATTGCAATGTGCAGATTTGTTGGAACAATGGGTACTCCTGCTGCACCATCTGAAAGATGGTAGGAATCCCCATTCCAGGAGTTCATCTAGTCTATGTCAATGGACATTACTTCTATATATAGATAGTGCTAAAACAAAGGCATATTGTCCTCACACATCCCAGTCATCTGAAAGCCTCATAGGGTTGCAGCAATGACAGTGAGAACCCACACACCACAATCAAAGCTATTCTCCTGCAGGGGTTCTACCTGGTACAATTCAGTTATGCCATTGTGAGAAATAGACAAATATGTACCACAAGGGGTTGAGTAACCCAATTAAACATCAGAGTCACCAACTGCACATCAGGATGGTGATGGCTGGCCAAATCAAAAAGCCAAGAGACCAATTTTGTGATGTCCTATCAAATTCATGTTAGATGGCAAAATGCTATGCTAGTGGAGAATCCTACTTCGATATCTGCATGCCATGGATATTGTTTCCTGAGACTGTCAAACAGCAAAAGTTCACTATGGGAAAGCTGAGCAATATATAGCACCCAGTGACCAGGATGATGGATTGACAGGATCCATATGTCCTTTGTCTAAAAGGAGGTATGGTGTGTGCACCACCATAAGACCTCATCTGTGGCATTGTACCAGATCCAGGGAAGGTTGTGAGTGGAAAATACTGCAAAAGTGTTCCAGTTGTCAGGGTGAATGGAAGTGAAGAGAAGTGGGATACATCCATTGATGCAAAAATCATCAAGCCAGGAGGTGGGTGATCTGAGAGGCTTGATGGCATCAATATTGAATATCACCTGGAGGAAACCATTCTGGGGTGGTAGGATTCACCTAGTGAGAACATTGTCAACAGAAGATGTTCATCGAGCATAGATAGTGGTGGAATCAATCATGAGGTCCTAGTTCACATTAGCAGTGAAGGCAGACTCAGAGACTTCACATTAGGAGAGTGCACCAATGGTACTCATTAGACAAGGGTCATGTGAGGGTGGCGCAGTTACTGCACATCATCTAAATCTTCTTCATTGGGGTCCAGATTCTCCTTGTCAAGATAGTCTAAGAGAGACACATTGACTTCGTCATCTGGCAGATCCATGGCAGAATCTAAAAGGCCATTGTCTTCTTCTGGGGTGATGTCCAAGGCCTCTACAATCATGGGTTCAATCCAAATGATGGATATTGGGCACATTCTGCATACAAGGGAAGTTGTGATGGAAATGGCTTCTTTTGTGTGACTCTCAAACCGTGCCACCAAAACTAGGGGATTTGTCCAATGACCGCAAAGGCCAAGGATGTGGTTGTGATGTTGCTGGAGGAAAAGTAAGAATTTTTCAGCTGTAAAGCATAACATCAAGCAGGCGCATTTGGGCAGCAGACTTACTTCCAGGACAAAGTAAAGAAAGTTCAATGGCAGCCAGCTCATTGCCATCCCAACAGCAGAGGTTGTCCACTTCAAGACCCAGGTGACAGTGCTCTTCCAAGCAGCAGTCACTCTTTAGCATGCCATGGATCCCACTGTGGATGTCTCGGTCAGAGATCCAAAGTGGTACAGCTCCTGGGGACGGAGTAATCCAAACATCCTCCATGAGGGATTGATCTGCACATAACTCTGCAAGTTTGGTCGGAAGAGACTAAGGGTTGGGGATGGGGATAGAGAATGAAGGATCATGGAGTTCTACAAGACATTCACAGTATGTGTTGAAATTACGGATGGCAGCCATCAGAGCTGGTTGATGTTTTGCAATTGCTTTTCAAGTCTGTTGGTGAAGTTTTGTGCCTGAAAACCAGTTAATGGGAATGTTTGATGTGACATGACATGTCCTAGTTTATTACCTAGAGGTTTTTGTCCTCCACTGACTGCCAGATCCAGTTTGTCCCATTCAAAAAAGGAACCGATAGCTTGTTTGTGAATGTTGATCTTGAGATTGTGTACTAAAAGAAGCACTTGAATGAAGTCGAATCCGATGCCATCCAGTTCAGGAAATTGGTCCTGGACATTGAGTGAAGTGTATAGCATATCCACCTTGGTCATTAGCCAACTGTATGTTCGTTCTAGGCTGTTGAGCACCTCAAGTGACTTGGATGCTACTGGGTCATTTGCAATGGTGTTCCTAGTGGCCTGAAGTGCTTTCTCAGTAGTGTCTAGGTCAGATTGTAAAGTTATTACTGTATTGAGCTGTTTCTTCAGGCAGGCAGGCACATCTGTGTGGTGGGTGACTGGTGAGATTTAGGAAAGAACCTGACAAAACTCATGAGCACATATAGACAGCTGTGACCCCTTTTGGAGCAACCACTGCTCCCTGAGCTGATCTATGCTATATGTGCTGTCTTCCACTATCCAACTAGCAGTGCTTCCCTGGTTCTCAACACCATGGGAGAGCCAGCACTTGATCCACTCTCCAAGATCTGCATGCATTTCATGACCAACAGTGGCAGCATGCATGTTGGTCAAGCAACCAAATACAGTGCTTCCTCTGCCAAAAAGTGTCAGGAGCAACATGATATCATAAGATTATGTATGGATAAGGACCATTTGATCCTGATCAATCTGATGAGTCTAGACCACAAATGCCTGGTTCCTTCACCATCGGAGAGGCCGAGGCCTTCAGACAAGCAGAGATTGTAGACAAGTTGACATGCCCACTCATGGCCATAGGCATGCATGGCTGAAGTTGCAAACTGCAAGCGCTGCACAACATCCACACCAAGAATATCATACTGTATCATAGCATGAGAACAGTGCAACTTATTTGTTAAAACCTACCTTGGATACAATCTGGGCTGTAACACAACCAATATCATAGAATGCAACCACAGTCACATCTGAGGGAAGTAGCATAAAAAGATATCATATGAGAGTCAATGCATACTTTTGTTGTTTGCCAGGACTATCAATATTCACAAAGAAAAGTGGGATGTCATGGCAGCAGATAAGTGCCATGACACCTGTATTGTTGAAATTGTCCATGGCTACTTTCTTTTTTGAGCCATTGGCTGCTTCATATGATGTTTCACAGGAATCAATTGCTTCATCTGGAACAAGTTTCAGATAAGCCCATGGAGGCTTCTTACACTGCTTCTCGACGTGTTTACCCATTTATCCACTTCATCTTTGGGAAGAAAGTATATGGGATTATAGAACAAAGGGCAATCACTGGAGGATCATTGATGTTGATGGTGGAAATTGCCATCCATGGCAATGTGGATATCACCACCTTCAGCAAGTGACCACCCAAATGCAGTACCTCTGAAGTAAGTGGGACAGCACTGGATGAGAATGGAAGCACAAGTACAGGGGGACTGGCACTGGGAATGCAGTGGCAGTTCAGACTAAGTTGGAAGGCCACTGTCAGATTTGAATGTCAAGAGATCACTGGACTTGAATGTAGAAATACAGTCACAGCAGAATTGGATTGCATTATCTATCTGCTTCTCTACTTCAACCTGCAGGATATCATACCATTGCACTGCAGCAACCAAGATGTGACAAAATGGATCCTGCAAGGCATCTCCCTATAGAGCTTGAGTAGACTACACAGTAAAGCAAAGAATCATGCACCTTCTTGTTTACCACAAGAAATCCATGACATGTATAGTGTATATGAAGGGCAGCAGCAAGAGCATTGATGGTGTCACATGAGTGCTCGAACAGCACCTGATAGAAGCCAAGTAAGTCAAGAGATACAGCCAATCAAGGCTGAGACAGTGAGGCAGGAAATAGTCTGAAGTCAATGAGAACCTATGGGAGGGTAGCGCATGCGCAACTAACAACATCAACAACTGTGAAATCTATGATTTGCTTGAGTACAGTCACAGTAACAACATATATTGAAAATACCTATGGTCAAATAGAAGGCATACAATGCTGGTCATTTTTTTGATACATGTAGGCTGTGTACAGAGTGACAACGTAGGTGGAATTGGCCCAAGCGGTTTGGTTATGGTGCAGGCATGATAATTTGCATACAGACTGACCAACATTGGAAGGAGACACGTCCAATGTTGATAGAGATGCTCCATGGTCAAGTCAGGCTTGCTGTATTGTGTATGTTTTGGGGGTGGAAGTCTGACATCAGGAAGGGGGTTGGGCTTGACATCATCTGTCTCAAAGTGGGGGGACAGAACAGATAAGTCCAAGTTGTCATCAAATGATACAGGTTCAACTCTTGAACTGTCAAGGTCTGGAGTTACTTGTGTTAGGCTAGAGATCATGGTGTTCTGTCCATCACACAGAGCTTGAAGTCATTCCATGTATTTCCAGTGCTCAGCAGCCTGACTGGGCACAGTAACCACTTTCTGCATCTGGCATCTGTCTTGGGGTCGTTTTCTGTGCATCCTCAGTATAGGGAATCTAAGTGAGGGAAATAGTTGCAATAAGAGATGGGAGGACCATTAGAAAGTGACCAATAGTAGGCCACCATCCAGAGGGTGATGATAAGCTCATGAGAACTGTCTAAGAGGCATGCTGGATGATATTCAGAGGAACACAAGGAATGCATGAGGTCTGAGTGAGGTGCATGAGAGGTCCCAGATGCTCCCTGAACAGTCAACAAGAAAGTCTATTTTTAGAACCTCATGAAGTTTAGCCTCAGAGAATGATTAATTCACGAATGAATAATCCACCTCAAAGGCTGCTATAGATACCAAGAATGTGCTTCCTGAGGTGGCTAAAGGCTGCTCACCATCACTTTCATGCTACTGAGCTGATCAACCTTGCAATGATATATAATATCCCATCACTGCTCTATGATGTGTTCTGTACACTTATGGAACTCACTCTTACTGAGATCACCAAGGAACATTGTGAACTGATGGGTATTCCTATCTTCATTCATCTAGTGTATGCAAAAGCTATTTTGAACAAACATTCTCACATCATTGCTATAGAAGAGCCATGGATTTTGGTGCATGTGGATGATTGCCAGTATCCCACAGCCTGTGAGGAGAATTAGCATACTGCTTGGTGGAATGGAATGGGTTGCTTTCTTGATGGACACAATCCACAGCCATATCAGGATGCTACTAAGTGGTTCAAGCAGATGTCCTTTGGGCAAGTAAATGAAAAATGTACAGCCCACATATTTCAGTTGATTGATAAAGGGGATGCATTCAATGCTGTTGATTGTTTCATCACTGATGTTTGAAATCATCTTATGCAACAGTTACACTTGGAAACTTCATGGAGTTACAACCAACTTGTATGTAGCACATGAACAATTTTAATGTGCAGCATGCAAGAATGAGCATACTACAAAAATTTGCAGTGCACAAGAATAAACCAGCAGTGTGCAAGGAGGAATGGGCAGCATGCAAAAATAAACCAGCAGTGCACAAGGAGGAACAGGCAGTGTGCAAAAATAAACCATGAGCATGCAAGGAGGAACAGGCAGCATGCAAAAATAAACCAGCAGCATGCAAGGAATGGGCAGCACACCAGAACAAACATGCAGTGCGCAATGTGGAGCACAGTGTAAATAAATGTGCAAATGTGATGCCATAAACAACAAGATCATCCATGCCCTCATCACTGCTGGTGCTGACCCTAGACTTGAATCACTGATGGTCATCAGCAAATCAGTCATTTTGGCACAGTGGTCACAGTGTGACAGTATAGTTACAGCATAGTTACAGCATGTTACAGCACCACCATCATACATTGTCACATCATTACAGTCACCCAGCTGTCATAGTATGTCACAGGACCCACACAGATAATACAGTGACACAGTCATTAAGTCCCTAAGGATTAGGAAATTTCCTAGTCCCCATGGACTTAGCATTTTTTTGAGCAACACATCATGTGAGTGGTTTATTCACACATGGTAATATTAATGTTGACAGCACTACCATGCCAGACAATGACAATGACAACACATTGAGGACATGGTCATGACAACCATGACCACACTGTGACCATGACATGGAGCAAGAGGAAGGTGACGACGATGCATCAAAGGCAGGGTCATGACAATAACCGCAACCACAACGGGACAATGATGATGTGTCAAGCCTGACTGCTCATGTCCCACCTCCACCATGTCAATTCAAGCCCGAACACTCATCCCCAACCCCCACCATGTCAATTCGAGCCTGAATGCTCATCCCCAACCCCCACCATGTCAATTCAAGCACAACTGCTCATTTCCCACCCCCACCATGTCATCTCAAGCCCGAATACTTGTTCCCAACCCCCACCATGTCAATTCAAGCACAACCACTCATTTCCCACCTCCACCATGTCAATTCAAGCCCAACCACTCATCTCCCACTCCAACCATGTCAATTCGAGCACAACCACTCATTTCCCACCTCCACCATGTCATCTCAAGCCCAACCGCTCACCTCCCAACTCTGCCATTAGTGTATCTGTAGTATACATAATATAATTGCTTGATTCCTACAAAGCTCAAGTGTGAAAAAAAAAAAAAGGTACCATGAATGGCCTTGATTGTGTATGCATCTGTAGCCGTCTGTAGCACTATGCATGCTGTGTGCACTGTGACAACACTGTGACAGGCCTGTGACAGTGCTGTACAAGGGGGGACATATTTGTATGTGCTGTGGTGGCTGTACTGGCCTGTGGCTTACTGGCCAGCACTCTACAGCAATTGACTGTTTTGCTGATGGTGATGGCCCACATGATTGGATGCAACAATTTGCTAGAGCGACAGTGAGAATGTGCCTATGCCACCTAGTGCACTTCCCAGAGATGCAGTGCTGCCATTACAATGATCATACACTAAGGATCATTTGAGACTCATGGATTGTGCTTCAAAATAATAAGATCATACTAGTACCCATAACAGGCATGACTTCCTTACTTTACAAGAATTCGATCCGTGCGGCAGCATTTTCCATGAGCAGCATAGGAGCAAGCACCCTCCTACATCCTGTCATTTTTCGCACCCACCAGGCTCCACTTCCTTCTCTCAGGTCCAACACCCGACAAAAACATGCTTCGCGAGTTCTCTCTCATCGTCCGTTGCAGTATCACTCAGTCACAGCCTCGTCACGCGACCTGTTCGGCTCCCACCTACCCTTCTCGCGGCCAGGACAGGGCCTCGGGCCGGAAGACCCTCCGGCTTTTGCCTATACCATCATCGTATCTTTACTATCAGCTTCTCATTGCGCCTACCACATATTCGTATACAATCCCTTTACGTGCAAACTAGAGCGATCGATACACACGGACTTGATCTACACCGCGATCTCCTTTCCCAGCACCTTCAG
>JBBPOF010001025.1:0-13631 GCA_038091315.1 Porphyrellus cyaneotinctus | reverse complement strand
TTCGGGGGTTCTTAACTGCGCATACGTGTTTTTCATGCTCACAGTCTTGCAAATTGATTACCTGTCTAGCGGATCATATGGTAGAGTGTCGGCGAGACTACTTTCTTGAAAAGGTGTAACCACCGGTACTTAAGATCTCCAAATGGCCCATGCGGTCCAGCGACCGAAGCCTGGCTGTAATTTTCACTTGCTTAGTTGCGGCACTTAAGGTGACTGAAGGGATTCCGGGATCCCAAATAGATACATAATAACACAGTCTTGATATGATTAGGTACTAAGGTAGCATTTCTTCTGTGAATTGACGTTGGAGCAGTACAAGGTAGCACCTAGCAAAAAAAAACGCGCTCGTGCCGCCGGTATAATTTAAGTAATTCCCACACCTCAATCGCGAAGCAGAACAAAATAATCATGCTGGCAAGCTTGACAAGCTTGCAAGGCGTTATGTACTTAACATTGACCTCGATACGTCCCGCCAGGTTAGCACAGTCCTGCTCGTCCATTTACTCTGTTCAGTTGTTACACTCAAGAGTATAATGGATAAACACGTTTCTTGGATTCTCGGACAAGCTTTATCTTTTATGGCGCTTCCAACCTGCTTCATTTGGCCAAGGGCGTATCGCATAGCCTGACCTGGCGACCAACATTGTTCACTTTTTACCCATCCTTTCAGTCCATGTCCATCACCAAAGGAATCGTCCTCATCACTGGATCAGCTCAGGGCATCAGACGTAGTATTGCGCTTCGTCTTGCTAGGGACGAGTTCGATATCGCTCTGAACGACGTCTCACCCAAACATGATCAGCTGTGTGCTGTTGCCAAGGACATTGAGAAGATCGGTCGCAGGACACACTTGGCTCTAACAGACATTGAGGACGAAGTCAAAGAATTGGTGTGGGAAGCTGTGGAATGGCTCGGAGGGCTGGACGTTGTGAGTCACATGTTGGTCCGCGCTGTGGAATTTATTCCAGACAATCTTTTCGATGGTGCCAAATGCCGGCGTTGGTCCACTAAGAGACCTTTTCTCCAGTAAGTAACATAATTTGCTGTCTAGTTTGGGCTGATCGAACGGCGCTTTTGAAATTGTAGTCAGACTTTCCTGTGGTATAAATACACAGCAGCACAAATGATATCACAAGGTCGTGGAGAATTATTGGTGCAAGTTCTGCCACTGGAAAGTTACGCTCATGCTTAGGCGCTAGTGTGGGTCACGTGTGACCATGAGGTAACAACCGGCAAGGTAAGTTAGACAACACAAAACAGGGCTGACTCGGTCATGTCTGGATCTGCTTCCATAAAATTTTACATTTCTGCAACTGCAAGCCTCCACTTGATGCACTTTTGGATCATATATGCATCAAGCAAGAGAGTCAGGTGGAGGATGTCGCAAGTACCGTTAGCGGTCGTGCGCCACAAAACGACTGCGCGTTTTCCGAGTTTACGACTTACTTGGCCTTCTGGTCAGCAAGATACCCTGTATCGCCGTACGCTGTAGTCGGCCTCAGTTGCGTCGGAAATTCACTTGTCATACACATCCATGGGACCACGACTCACTATCGCCGCCGCAAAGGGTACAATAAGAGGGACCAGCTTATAGCCGTTTCTTTCGCTCATTCTCTTTCACTCATGCCGAACGCCAAAGGTGTCACGCTCATCACCGGATCCGCTCAGGGTCTCGGACATAGTATCGCAGTTCGTCTAGCTAGGGATGGCTTCGGTATTGCTCTGAACGATATCTCGTCCAAACGAGATCAGCTGCGTACTGTTGCGGAAGAGATCAAGAATATCGGTCAAAGGACACTGTTAGTCCCTGCAGATGTGACTGTAGATAGGGAGGTGAAGGGAATGGTAGAAGACGTCGTCAAAGAACTCGATGGACTGAGTCTTGACGAAACATATGCCTGATATTTCGTAATAGCTGGTAGCAAACGCTGGAGTTTTTGGATTATCACCCTTGATCTCGAGTAGGCCATACTCGTTGGCACCAACACTCTGTAACTTCTTCTGACACGACGGGGTTCCACAGCAGAATTAGAGCGTGGCACCTTCTTGTGCTACAAGTACGCAGCACAGCAGATGGCCCCACCACAGTGGTAGAGAACTTACTATTTAAATATGAACCCATCTGTGACGGATTCTACCCCTTGTTCGCTTCTAAATCTGAACCGTTTTGTCTAACTGATACCCTTGACTCATATGCCGTTCGCATTCATCTCAACTCCCTGCCAACTCTACAGTGACCATATGACTTCTGTTTCACATGCAGTATGCCCTACCCCGTACGTATAAAAGGACCCTCGTGTCGTAGAGTACAGGAGCTTCGGAATATTTGATCCAGTAAATTCTGAGACTCTTCTATTCGTGAGACATCTCGCCGGCTACGGTTGGCAGCTGCTTCACCATCTGTAACAAGATAATGGAGACCATGAGAAGTCGACTGCTATCCCCGCCGAGGGAGTTCACAGTCCGCCCTCAGCCGATAGCATAAAAGCCGGTGCCAGCGATGATCTGCCATCCATAACGTCGACTTTTCACATACCCCCCTGAAGGCTGGAGCATCATGTCGACAGCAATGGGCATTGCTCTCGTCACTGGATCAGCACAGGGTCTCGGACGTAGTATCGCTCTTCGTCTCGCGAGGGATGGATTCGATATCGCTTTGAATGATGTCTCGTCCAAGCGCGATCAACTAGGCGCCGTTGCAGACGAAATCGAGAAGATTGGTCGAAGGACGCATTTAGTACCTGCAGACGTAACAGTAGAAGAAGAGGTTAACGAGATGGTACGAGAGGTTTCAGAGGTCCTCGGAGGTCTGGACGTCGTGAGTCGCACATGCTACACTTTGATCGATTTGCCCCGAAATACCTTCGTAGATGGTAGCCAACGCAGGCATCGCTGCATTGTCATCCTTGGTCTCTAGTAAGCCAATTCCGCAAACTTCCTTCAATCCGAACTAACGGAATGGTGTTCCGCAGCCGAGTTACAGGAGTGGGAACGAATCATGGCCGTCAATGCGCGTGGCCCTTTCTTGTGTTACAAGTATGCAGCGCGACAGATGATCAGACAAGGTCGTGGAGGGAGGATCATTGGTGCAAGCTCCATAATTGGAAGGTCGGGAGTACCCTTAACTGGCGCGTACTGTGCGAGCAAGTTCGCAGTCAGGGGTCTAACACAGACCGCTGGTGAGAGTCATGCCTTGTCCCCTGGCCGATCACGGATATCGCTGACCAGTTCAGCAATGGAGCTGGGCCAATATAACATTACCGTGAATGCATACGCTCCTGGTCTCGTTAAGACACCATTGCGTATGTGTTTGTGTATCTGCTACTGAAATGGGATTAAGCTTAGCCTGCAGTTAGCGCACTGGAAGGCGTCCCGGAAGCAGATCTAGAAATGTTGAACTCAACTATGAACGTGCGTTGTCTCACTTTCAGGTCGTGACCATACAAATGCGAATCTTATATCGCCCAAGCGCCTCGGCATGCGAGTCATCAAGAAAGAGAGTCAGCCGGAGGATGTTGCAAGTATTGTCAGCTACCTCGCCTCGAAGGAGGCGCACATTATAACTGGCAAGTATCCCTTGTCTTGTTCTTGCTTCACTTGTTCATCTTCCAAATCGTACCAGGGCAATGTGTGAGTTCCAGCCGTTCTTGAATGAGGCGTTGCAGTGGATCAGAGCACATGCTGAACGAACTTAATGCAGATTACTGTTGATGGAGGAATTGTCCTTTCTTGATTGAAGTTGAAGTTACAGGGAACCAGTGTTTGACAAAGTTTGTTTTGACTGTTTATTTATCTCGATGTTTGCGCGTAATCGATCAATGTTGGATTTCAATACCACTGAACTCGTTGGAATCGTTCATGGTTCTCGACAAGTCCGGCGCCGCGAACTGTTGTGTATGTAGCAACGGTGACCTTCTCACCCGGTCACAGTTCTATCCAGAGAAAGGCGGCGATCGAAGCATACAAAGACGAGATTGACTCCTTGTAGGTATTAGCTTTGCGTCGTCTACGCACCACTTGCGATTTTGCTTACTGTGTCTTCATATTGAAAAGGGTACAACATCGCAGAAGCTACGTCGCAGCTCAATGGACTCCCCTGACTGCAGCAATTCCGGAACCCTGGTTGACGGCCCGGAAGGTTGCAAATTCCATCAGTCACGGGCACGGCATAAATGCTAGCGCTGATATCTTCGCTCGAGGTTTCATTCGATAGGTAAGCATTTGAAACCGTCGACATGTCTCGATCCTTACGCGTTGTATAGCTTGAGTGTCACATACTTGGGAATCAAGCTCGTCACCGCCTTACGGACATCACCAGAGCCTAGGACACACAGCGTGGTTTCCCGTATCTCGCCGAATATCATATTCGAGAATGCAACTATCAAACTTCTTGCAACACGCATCGCCAGCTTTGTTGATGAAATTGGTGCCTCCGGAACCTGGATCTAAAGCAGCAGCATATCATATCGCAGCGATTAGCACCATGATCGATAAGTATCCCAGTGGTCTTCTTAAGATCTCCAGCATCGACAGGTAGTCTCTTGCAAAACGGGGAAAGTCGCACTCGTTCAATTGTATTACTCGCGGGGACCACTGATGGTCTCGGGTCGTCCCTCCCTGGACAGCTCATCGAGAATCCTGCCATAGAAATGATATATGCCCTCAACCGCCCTTTGACTATTTCAAGTGCTGAGTGCCAGATTTCAGCATTCGTCGACAAGGGACTCCCGCTCAATCTTTTGAAATCGGATAAGCTTGTGAATGTCAAGGCCGATGCTTCTCAAGACAGGTGCGGTTTGTCGCCCGCTCTATATGAGGAGGTGCTCATCCCTTTTGCTTTCCCTGTGCCCATAGCATTGAAAACTATAATTAGCTTCAGGGTGTGGTAACGACGATTATCCATAATGCATGGCACCTTGACTTCAACTGTCACTTGCCTCGTTCGAACCCAACATCAGGGCTACCCGAAACTTGGTGGATCTCGCATTAGGCTCACCATAGCGATTCGCTTCGCTTCGTGTTCACATCCTCTGTCGCGTCTGCGCAATCTTGGGACCGCGGAAGAGGTGCATTCCCGAAAGAAGTCCAAATTGATCCATCTACTACTGTTGGGTCCGGGTATGGGGAGGCCGAGTACGTATGTGAACGGGTGCGTAGGATCACCTACAAAAGGGTGGTGGGACTCAACATCCATCGTGCTAGATCATCGACAGTGGTCTCCGCATGACCTCGTTGCGCATTGGCCAGATCCCTGGTGGACTCAACGGGCCATGAGCAACGAGAGATTGGGTCCCAATTATTGTCAAGCCAAGTATTGCTCTTGGGACTTTTCCTGATTCCCATGGCGTAAGTGATAAAACCCGTTCGTATATCGATGTGGAGGCTAATATCATGGTTTCTTGGATGCATGCCGAGGACGTGGCAGCCTCTATATATTGCATTCGCAAAAGACGCACCACAAGCACTTAACATTGTTAACCTGCAGCGCCCACCCTGGGCCAAAATCATGTCGTACATCCGAGACGCTGTCCTGGAACAGAAAGCAGTATCGCTAACTAGCAACCGTCTACCAATGGTGCCATTCGTGGACTGGCTCGTTCAGAAAATAGCTGACACCGCGAAGTCGGAGGACCTCATCAATATCGTGAATTTTTCGGTAATGGTGTGTATATGTTTATGGGCGAATGTTGATGCGTGTCTCTCCGTCAGCCTGCGATCAAATTACTTAAATTTCTTCGGGGCATGGCAAGGCATGAGGAAGCGACCCAGGACGGGCCGAAACGGTCGCTCCAACTGGGAGAGGCAGATTGTATGGTTGACTTCTGCAGTACAAGGGTGCAACATGTCAGCAAGACCGTAACGCATATGAAACCTATTTGGAATGTGGACGCTTAGCGCTCATGCATGGGTCAATTACTGACCTGTGGATAATAACGTGATACTGGCTGTCTGCGTCCACTCGTGCACCCGTTCTTGGTACGTAGCAGCTAATCAAATGCAACAATTAGAGCTGTGTCGATAGGACAATGGTTGCGGGGTATGTTATTACCAGAGCTCAACGCCACCAGCTTAACAGTAGTTTTCCTTAACCCGAGGTTTTCCTCTACGAAGGACACGGGCGTGTCCGTTTTCTACGAATCAAAAGAGGGGGTGGAGGAAAAGACATCGATGCAATGGGTGCGTGAAGGGAAAGTATGACTTGAAGTGCTAACGGGGCTCTGGGCTCTTGGATCGTCAGTCTCGTCTCCGCTTGCTTTTCTACCACCACGACCACGACCAACCCTACCTCTGGCCGTAGTTGAAACCGTCGTCGTCTTTCCTAGTCGTGTGCATCCCTGTTCATACCGTGTCACAAGCGATCGTCAAGGCATCGATGACCGGACGGCGTTACACGTCGCATCCAACAGCAAAGCAACCAACGCCTCCCAACTCCCAGTCATCAAGTAAGCTTGGCTCGCACTGTCGGCCCGGAGGTCGCTCAAGGTGCCCTGAAGCGCAACGAAAAAGTGAAACAGAAAACCGGAAGCAAAATGCCACGACGATTGGTCCTGTATTATGGAGATGGTTGTCAAGTGGATAAGACCAAGTACGCACGGTAAGGCGGTTCGTTTCGAAATAGCGTTTTAGGGAGCTCTTCCAACTCGGTCGTTTTGAACTTGAGTTTCAGCATGACAAGATGACGCATGTGGCGCATGTTTTTGCCTCATCCTTTGGACTGTATACTCATTTATTCATCTTGCAGATCACGGTGGCGAACCCAGGCCCAGTGTAAATGGGATGGATCGCGTGCTCGGTGTGATTACATTTGATATACCACTGGTAAGTGTTCGAAACGTTTTGGTTTACACTCTTTTCGCACTTTAAGTACTCTGTAAGGTGAGTCCAGCGAGCATGCACGGGTTTCGAGGAATCATGGCTGTCATCCGCGGCGTTCTTCTGCTATGAGCACGCCACATCCGCCACATGACATGTTGTCGCACAGGAGCGCTCCAGTGGGGGAAGTATGATGCACGTCTCGTGTCATCGGCCGACAAGGTGCGTCAGACCACAGATCGTGTCAAATTGTTAACCGAGAATGCGTCCCTAACGCGCTCCGAACTGGCGACTTCGTTCCGAATAATTTAAAGGTCGACCAAATCAGTCGGCTGCGCTCAGTGATGGTGACACAATGATATGATACTACTGCCAGGCTAGGCCAGGGCGGTGTGGCCTTTCATAGTAAGTTGTTGTTACGTCCTGGAATCTATGGCACGAGACGTGATGATATCATGATTCAGATGGGCCACTGACGAGAAAGATTCCCTTTTATTCTCACGTAGAGCAGTGTGCTCAACCACGGAAGGATGGTGAATTGCTAAGACCCAGAAGCCGGGTCAGCATTGACGTTGAATACGTATGTATACGCTTTTCTTCCGCGGCAGCCGTGGGGCGGCAAAATTTGCAGGATGTGGACCGAACAACACCGTCGGTACTTGCGGTTGGCATCCATGTCTGAGAGCCCCGATGTGCATGGGTGTGGAAGCGACGCACAAAAAAAAACACTAGCGTCTAACTTGGACTGCTATCTGAACGGCCACCAAGGTCCCTCAAAGGACAGAGTTCGAGCCCAGTGTAAGCATTACCAAGATCAATCGAATATTCCCACAAAACTGGAACACCTTTGTAACGTGTCACTCGAGAACAAAGACCACGTCTGAAATGGGTAAGTAGCATGGTGGTAGATGTGTCATTCTTACTGCATACGAAGCTCGCCACATTGACGTTGCGTAGCCATCCTTGACTCATCGACCGTTCGTCTCGCCCACACTGGCGGACTCATCATGATTGGCACTAATCCTGACCCTTGACGCGCCGATTGCCATCTGGGGCATACTCGCGTCGTCCGTCATCTCGTTTCGCTCTAACCAAACTCGGATTCAAAGCTTTCTTCTTTTCATCAAAGGCTGTGTGGAGTACCTCAGGGTCGACTCGCCCTGGGCTGTCATAAATCGCCACTCAGTGGCTGCGTTTTTTCCATTTCGCGTTGGAGAACTGCGGACTTAGTGCTTGGATTGTATTAGAGTTGGGTGTTAGAGTCTCGTCGCAGTTGACGGTCTCCAAAGCACGGATGTTTCCGGGATGACTTTCCTTTTTTGTTCTAGACTTGAACTGTTCACTTCTCGGAACCCTCCGGAGAACAAAAGGCTTGCCGCATGGCTTGGCCTGTCCGAGACCAAAATCATTTGGCAATAAGATGCTCTTGTTCGAGTACGCGTTCACACGTACGATGTCGTCCTTGTATTAATATTAGGCGTCCACACGAGGCGTCCACACGAGGCGTCCCGACCGCTCTGGAACGCCTCCTCGTGCAACAATTCCAATACGGAAGCCGTTCTGTCCAAGTCGGCCGGCTGGCTCAGTCTGAGGACGACCTCAAGTAAATGTATCCGAGAAGTGCATGTGGACCGTACTGACATTTGCCGTTAATCTCATCCGAACGTGTTGTCTGGGCCCATCGCGACCGTGACAGGTGTCGCACAGGGTATAATATTACATACATAGTTGCGACGTCTGCCCCCGACTGGCCTCTGACGAAACCATCTACGACATCCAGTCAACTTGGCCGCCGAAAACAAAGGCGACAATCCCATGTATAGTATTACGAGGGTTTATAATCCACCCAAGTATCATCAAAATGGATTGAAAATGGATTGTAAGGGATTACCACACGTATTTTTTTCTGTGAGTTGAACGCATGTCATCTTGCTGCCCTTTTTGTGGCGATTGCAAAGGATAACTCGCGATGACGAGGTGCAGTCGAGGGGATGATCGACGTCGGGATGGGTGGATTAGACCTGGTCGTGTTGCTGATGAGGGTTGTGGCTCGACGCAAGCTGAACGCGCGGCAAGGTGGTATGATATTAGATGATCGCGAATGCAGGGATTCATCGTCAGGGCAAGTATGTGGGGCCTCCTTAGATCCTCAGGGTGTGGAGCCAAGCGTGAACGACCACAGTGCGCACTGCACAGCCGATTTAGATAATTAGTTTGCGGTGATGCCAAGGAAACGTTCCTTTGCTTCCATTATGCCGCCTAGCAGATGCATTGCACAAGGACAAGAGCGGGGAGGTCGGCTCGTCGGTACCTGGACAAGATAGGCACGCATCGCCCTGCCTTGGGGCGAAAGAGAGGCTGATCGACTGAATACTTACCCAGGGCAGTTCAGCCAGATCGCGTACTGTTCGGCCGGGGTTGCGGTGTGTAGACGTGTGCAATGCGCAGCTAAGACGCAGAAGAGGCGCCTTTTCTTTTCTTTATTTGCATCTTGCTGTGTGGACCGCTAACGTGATGGAAGGTGATGGTTTAACGAGATATCAGGTCCAGGCTAGTCCGCGTTGTTGCCGCCGTTCCTATAGTGGGACGTCGTGGAGTCGTTGTGAATTCATATGCGCCCGCAGCTATAGCGACAACATTAGTAAGTTCAATATAAATATATTCTCAGTGGGGATTGGTCGATAGGGCGAACTTGGTGGAGAGCAACAGACGAGCGGCCCAGCGTGAGTAAGTGCGAGGAAGATGAGAGCTTTTCCGAGGTGATTTCTACGAGATTGTATCGTGAATTTTTGACGATCCGGGGTTGACGCAGGAACATGGGCGGTGGCGCGATGTCGACGTGGCCGATAGCTGTGGGATGGGGGGATGAGGCAAGTCGGGTGTCGTACCTCGTCTCCAAGGAGCGCGTCATATCAACGTAAGTGTAAATGATGGTGAAGCTGGCTGGAATGTTGCTGATCGGCGCCGTGCGGTGACAGCTCCACCGTATCGTTTCGAGTCACGAGTGTAACTTAGTCAGACGCAGTCTTCGCTCTATGTGCACGTGACCATTTAAGTGAGATGGTTCTCTCGATGGAGGCATCCCGTTGTCGTAACTGGCTTGGAGCTGATCGTTGGAGAGCTTACAAACAATGAGCGTGCGCAATGTATTCATGAGCGTCCTAGGGAAGAACACTACCGAAAAGCGCGATGAATGACGGGCATACGAGATGGGTCCGCGATGGATCGCGAAGGGGGAATACCTGGACTAATGGGCAAGTTAATGCGGGGTAGAGTGGAGATCTGCTTATGCGACTCCTATCTACCATTGGCGAGGGGATCGAAAAAGAGTTTGATCGCAGCAGTAGATCAGATTGTCGTCAAGTCAATCGCGGCAGAATATTGAGTAAACGAGAAGCGTGATGCCACTGTGTGGTTGACAGAGTGGTCGGATGTGATAATTAATAATAAGAGAACGTCATAAGGGTGAGTGAGCGGGCTCGATGACGAGCGAGAACGGGGTCGGGGCGGACCGGTGGTGCAACAGATCTTGACGGATATGATATGCGTATGACGGAATCTCGGCATGAAATTCGGATCTCAGAGGAAGAAGATGGAAAGCTGTTGCCTGTGATGGACAAGGGTCATTAGCGAGAGATGGAGCGGGAATAAGGCGAACTATTCCAAGGCTGGCAGTCGGCACGTTGTCGTGTGGGAATAAGACGTTTGTTCGCTCGCGTAGGTAGCCCAAGTTGGCGAACATGTGCATCTGGCGCGTCACGAGTACGGAACGGTGCGTGCGACAACGGCGTGTTCGGCCTGACATCCGTATTGAAAAGTGTCGATACGACTGAGCTTCCGTGCTTGCGGGTCAAGTTTCAGAGAGGGAAGGATGCTACAAGTGCTACACGTTGACACGGAAAGTTTGTTTCGAGGGACCAGGGGAAGGTTCAAGTTTGACGTTCTGTGGGTATACCGTAAATGGTAGGTAATCGAAGATCGCCGCGAGTAGATTGTGTGCAGGGACAAGCGTCGTAATGGACTCATTATTATCCTCGTTCAACTCATAAGTCAGACGGCGACCTCCAAAGCTAATGTTCGGGTCATTCTTTTAATTACCTTCCCTCTCTCCCCCCCTTTCCCCCCTTCCCTCCCCTTGCCTCAAACACTCACTACAGTAGCTCGCAATGGCCGGTTTCTTGCGCAAGAAAGCTACCCTAAGTAGAAAAATATCCACCCGCGATCCAAAGACATCCACTTCCTCCACCCCATCCGACAGACTCTCCTCCGATGCACCCCCTTCGCTTCCCCCACTCATACTTTCCACCGCTTTCGCAGATCCCGACCCGGACCCACTTGTGGCTGCTCTCCCCCCAGCCGCGTCTCCGCCCGTCGTGTCCCTCCCCGAGCCAGCACCCGAATCCCTCCTCGACGACGTATGGGACCCGTGGAAGGCATATCTCGATGTCACTGCCCCTCGTTTAGATACGCATACCCCTCCCGCGCAGAATATACCTCCGTCGGCAGTGCAATCCACTCGACTATCGGGTCCGTTTATTCGACTTCGGGCACACTGAAGGATGCCATCTGACTTGTATATATGTCCATCTAGCTAGCAAGACTTCCGTAGATGTACCGAACAGCAGTAGTCCGGTTGCCAGGACACAAAGTCCGCGAAAGATATCCACCCGAGCGCAAGATGCCCATCCGAAAAGCGACCTCCTTGGCAACCGTCCTCTCACACAACACCAAGCCAGTCCCCGCACATCGTCGTCACTCGCTCACCCCTCTGCTGGCCATTCCGCCGTGGTTCGCGGACAAATGGCCCCTGCATCCAGCTTCGACTTCGAAGAATCCTTATCTGCGGCCAACGTGACCTCGGTCGTCAATCAATTTCGTTCATATCCCCCACCCATACGGCATCACACTTCTCCCGCACCTCCTTCCCAAGGCTCGCAAACGGGCATCCCACCTCCGCTCTCGTCCAACGCACACCGCCATCACACCACGCCACAGAAGCCTGGATCGAGTTCGAGTCTTTCTTCGAGTAGTCACCACACCGATGCCACCCGGAGAACCGACGGATCGTATGGCACGTCTACGTCAGCAAGCTCGGTGTCCCTTACTGCTGAGGTGAGACATACTCTCCTTTTGAGGATAGATTTAGTAGCTTTTCATAACACTCTGAATCTATCTCCGGGTCCACTGCGACCGGCGTCAGTCTTGCGAAAAGTGGAGCTCGGTGATTATCCTCCCGAGCTATCCCTCTGCGCTATTGTTTGTCTCTGTTTTTCTGACTCTTGTATTAGGTAATCCGTACGAACGGGCGCTTAGATCCCGTGAGCAATTCACATTCCGTACGTTTACATGATATTTTCCGAACTAACGCGTCGTTATAAAATGACAGCCTGCCAATGGCCCTTCCTTCGCCTCGCGTCCCTCCACGGCACCCAACACCTCTCCTCGCGCACACCGTTCACCCACCAACGCCTCCACACCACCCACCAGCTACCCTGACCGTGTGCGCACCCTCGCACGCCAAACCTCTCACTCCAGCCTGTCGTCCTCCGTTGGGCACCACCCAGAACCACGAACACCAATGCTGTACGACATGCTTCGCTCAACAAACCCAGACGCTGGTCCACTGCGCAGAGGTCCTCTGATTTTCGCTGCCATGTCGGCTCCGCACCAGCCCTCTAGCAAGACACCCATGGCCCACAGGATCACCGCCGTACAGAATCCCTACCCCTCTCCCCCAACCGAATACGCGTCCCTGGACCCTTCTCCTCACTCACGGCGCACCAGCTCTATCTCATCTGTATTCCGCGGCGGTCCTGATTTGCGTTCTCACGAGGGCCGCGTCGTCAGTCCAACTTTGCATTCAACCGAGCTCCCGCCGCTGGCCCATAAGTCGAGCAAGAGTAGCTTGCGGGCGGCAGTAGAGCGCACCCCCTCTGCCGTCAGCAGGGGAGATTTGGGATATGATCACACGCGCCATCGCGTTTTGACCAAGGCACGCCCTACTACTCCTCGGGAGCCAGCCCCCGTCTCCGGCCACAAGGTTCTACCTGAGCCGGGTGATCCTTTACTCCTGGATGATGACCCATTTGCAAGAGCTGAAGGCGTCAAGATGTTGAAGCCGAGGAATCGCTCGTCCTCTGGGGCCTCGGGGAGTCAGTCTTCCGAAGAAGTGTCTAGGCCTACTGGTACTCCCCCTCCTTCTATCCCAGACAATTTACCGCCGACACCGCCTGACGATTACAAGACAGCGCGGCAGCATCGCCGCGGTCAATGGCTGGAAAAAGCTCCGCCGCTCGCTGTCGCAGAGGTAGTCGCGAAGCAGCTCGCTATGGATGAGGTAGAGGAACCACCCCGTGAGCCAACACCCCCTCCGACCTATTTCCCCATCATGGCATTCCTGTCCGACGCCAATCTTCTTCCTCTCCTTCTCTCGTACCTGTCCTACTCCGAGTGGCTTTCGCTCTACAGCGCAAACAACCAAATCCGGGATTTGTTCCAGAGCAGGATTCTACGTGAATTCGTCCTGGAGCGTTATATGGGTACGGTTGGGTACTCCAAATGGGACTATGAGTGGGCAGAGCCTCTCGCGTTGTCGTTGAAGGCAAGTTCTACGCCATCGCTACATCCTCGCACCTACTGACACGATCTACAGGATCTCCACAACTATTTACGAGGTGTGGCAATGCCGGCGCACCAGTACGCTCGGCTTTCCGCAGCATATTTGCAACCTTCAACGGCGAACCGGGATGTTCCGGCAACCTCTGACAAACCGGGTATACTTGCATTGGCACTCACGACGCGTGCTTACACCCGAGTCG
>JBBPOF010001024.1:0-13631 GCA_038091315.1 Porphyrellus cyaneotinctus | reverse complement strand
ACAAACAGAGGAGGTTGTTTCTCTGCACAACAAAAAATACCCTGCCGATATCTGGTCATCTGTGTCTTGGGGGATTGCTTACTTGCATCCTGATATATTCACACTATGATGCTGAAGGTGCCTATGCTTACTGTATCCCAATGATGGGCATCAAGAAATAGGTTATCATCAGCATCAAGCAAGGTTGACTTTCCTGTGATGAACTGGCCAATTCCTTGGTGGGTTTAGTCAGCTTGGAATCTCTTTTGTCTAGCCTTATAGGTAAGATCAACTATGAAATGATTCTTTGTCTTGTCAGCTCAGTTTTTCATGATAGAATCATGCCTCCTGGCCAGATCTATAAGATCTACACCCCCATCACAGGTTTTTGTCAGGGTGGACACTGTTCAGCCTCAATACCATGCATTTATGTAACTGAACTCTCAAGGTGTATTGATGCACAAAAGGGACAAACCATCATGAACTCTGGGATATTGGAGGTACTCTCCTGACTTGTTCTAGTGCTACCTCTGATATCCCCCTCATTCCACAGTAAATCCATAAAGTGCTGCAAAAACATCACTAAAGCATGCTTCAGAACTATATAAACAATCATTTATCTGCCTATGTGGTATAGTCATCTACCCTACTGACTATATGTACAGTAGAGGATGAGGAGGATCAGTCATTCTACTTGATTAACCATACCTCACAAATTGCATAGCTTGTTCTTTTACATTTTGGAATAGGTGACCTCTAGAGTTATTAGGCATTTATGTCAGATGGTGCAGATCCATATGATATAGGGAAGATTTCATATCCCATATTTTGGATTGAACCTCATACTCCACCTTCAACACTTCTGATCCTTTTCTGGGTCACTCCTGTCAATGAGTCTGCAAACCACTATGTTGACTCCTGTCACATTCCACACTCCCTGCACCTCTGGCACACTCCTGCACCTCTGGGCTTTAACCTGCCCTTTCCATCTTCCCTGAATATGACTCCCTTTCTATGACTCTCCTCTTACTCATTCTCTCTGACACCACCATTGCTAATCAGCTTCACCTGAGTCTTGCTTAGGAGCACAGCTCTCGGCATTCGTACATCTGTCACAGCTCTGGACCTTTTGTACCTCTGTCATAGTTCCAGCTCACTTACCCCCATCTCCCATTACTTAGTCACTTGGACCTGTCATCTCTATATATAAACTTGGAGAGTATATTGTCATACTCTAGTTCAAATATCAACTTGAATACCCCACAAATCTTTGACCTCCTTAATGGGTTGACTCCCAACCCCTCAGTCACTATCCTTGGCTTCCCCATGTCAACTCCATCCCTCGTCAAATACAAGGACACAGTTCACACAAGGGTGCAGTGCTCCAACCTGAGTTGCTGAAGCCACAGTTCCTAACCCCTCTGGTCAAGTCCACCATGACCTCCGCTCATGTCCACAGGATATTTGTCCTCAAGCATTTCCATCCATCCTCGTCCTCTATATCATCCATTACTTAACTTTGTCATCCACCTCCAGACATTATTGTCCACCTCCAGACATTGCTGTGCATCCCTGGACTTCATCATCCATCTCTGGACTTCATTGTTCACCTTCAGAGCTTGTTCCTCATTACCAGACTTGGTTCAACCCCTAAGCAGACTTGCAGTTTATGCTCTTTTGGAAGAGTTTAGGAAGAATCCAGGTGATGAAAAGATTTGTGCATACACTGAGTAACATGACATAACAACTTGTAAATGCCATGATTGACTAATAAATCACTTCATCAGTCAAGACTGAAATGCAAGATTGACTGGTATGACTGACACAGTGACTGACTAGCCTATCACTTATGAGTAACATGCTGTGAACATAGTTACATCACTGACAGCTGCTCATGTGACTCAGTACTCTGTCACAATCCACCCAATCACTCATGTAATACACCACGAACAATAAATGTTGTCCACTTACATGCCCACTCTGTCATTTTATGATGTTAGTTGACTATTTATCCAGCCACATAACCTTTCCCATATTCTTCTGATAGTCTACTTCATCATTTAATGTTGAAGTCTTCTTCCTTAGCCAACTGTCATGTGCTACAATCCATTTCATAGTGTGTCCAGTTACAAACATATTGCTGTGTCTAATGTTGATGTGCTCCTTCCTTTAGACATATCTCTGGCTCAATTAGCAATGGCCAAAAAACCACATGAGATTTTCTCAGATGAGATAAGAACCTGCTGGTTTTCATGCAAATTTTCTCACATCTTCAAGTATGAGATGCATAAAGCTCATAATACAGAGTATCAATGGAAAAGATGTGCCATAATGTAGGCCAAAATATGTCCGAGAGATCCCAAACTAATATGCTCATAGGATATAGGACCAATGGGAGGAACTAATGGAGAAGAGCAGACTATCCAGGCAGAAATCAAGGTGAGGGCTCTTTCTCATAGCCCTGTCATTTCTGCCATTGACATATTTTCCACCCATGAAGTTGATGACTTGATCAAAGCAGCTGTTGATCACACTCTGCTGCTCATCAGCAAGCCTCTCCCTCTCCACAAAGCTAAGCATACCCTCACTATGAAAACCACAGCACATTCCCAAATAATATGGGTCTTCCTTTTCATACTCTATGACTGCCTATAGTGGGTGAGAATGACCACCCTGATCTGCACTTCAACAGCTACCCTGTTAATACACACCTATTCTGCCCAGGCCTCATCAGCTTTGTCAACCTCTGTCCTGCCATCAGATTCTAGTCTGGACTGCTAAAAGGACTTGGTAATATATATTCTCAGGTGTCAGATAAGTGCTGATGTGGAAACCATGTGATGGATGAGCAGACAGACCACCATCTTGCCATACTTGGTGAGATAAGGCAGTGTAAATATATTCTTCAAGAGCAGGAGAAATACATCAAGGCTCTCACATGTGCTCCAGAATCATCCCCTGAGAGTGATCTTGTTGTCTTTCTTTTCAAAGATAGGGATGAGCTTGAGCTTGTTAATGCTGTCTAAGATACCTTGTCTAGAAAGAAGATGATGGTAATTTGAGGCTATGTGAGCATGAGCTGCTTCAAGTTCACAGAAGAGAGTCTTGGCAAGCAGTATTTGATGCTGTCTGAGCTACCTATCATAGTACTCAGTATGTCATTGGATTTCTTGTGTTATATGCCTGCTAACCATATGCTTTAGATATCAGACATTATTAGAAAATCTTTCATGATCCATTTCTGGTAATGTGTTAGAACCATGATTACACGGAGTCCTATGCTCTGTTTTGGCATCAGAGCACAAGTCTGCTTAGGGGTTGACCAAGTCCAGGAACAGGAACAAGGTCTGAGGGTGAACAACAAAGTCCAGAAGTGAATGACAAAGTCCGGAAGTGGACAGTGATGTCTGGAGATGGACAGTGATGTCTGGAGATGAACAAGGATGTCTGGAGGTGGACAACAAAGTTCAGTGGGGGACAAGGTAGAGGACAAGGACAGATGTAAATGTCTAAGGACAAATGTCCTACAGACATAAGTGGAGGTCACGGCAGACTTGACTGGAGGGGTTAGGAACTGTGGCTCCAGCAACTCAGGTCAGAGTGCTACACCCTTGTGTGAACTGTGTCCTTGTATTTGACAAGGGACGGAGTTAATGACAGAGGAGCCAAAGGTAATGATGGAGGAGATGGAAGTCAACCCATTAAGGAGGTCAGGGGTTTGAGGGGTATTCAAGTTGATATTCAAACTAGAGTACACCACTATACTCTACAAGTTTATATACAGAGGTGACAGGTCCAAGTGACTAAGTTAATGAGGGATGGGGGTAAGTATGCTGGAGCTGAGATGGAGGTACAAATGGTCTGGAGCTGTGACGGATGCACAAATGTCCAGAGCTGTGATGGCAAATGCCCAGAGCTGTGCTTCTAAGCAAGACACAGGTCAACTGATTAGCAATGAGGTTGTCACAGAGAATGAGTAAATAGGAGTTATAAAGTGGGAGTCATAATCAGGGGAGATGGAAAGGGTGGATTGAAGTCTGGAGGTGCAGGAGTGTGCTGGAGGTGCAGATAAGTGGAATGTGTCAAGAGTCGACATAGTGGTTGGCAGAGTTGACAGGAGTGATCCAGAATGGTCCAGAAATGTTGGAGGTGGAGTATGGGGTTGAATTCGTACCATGGGATATGACACAATGAAGCTAAGGGACTTTATATGGGATATCAACAACTTGAAGGTCACAAGAATGACCTTGGAGTTTTTATTCCCATAGGCCTCTTTTCCTACTCCTTTAGAGTAAGCATACATTACCTTACAACCACACATACTACCTCTTTGCTAGAAATTTGGATGATGGCATGTCCATTAGTTAAGAACAAACCAACCATATTGACCAATTTGAAGACAAATACATCCCCACAGATGTTTTATCAGGCTGAAATTTGGGGATCACACACCATGCTAGGATCCTAACATATCTCCATCACAGCACTGAAGGGGCTGTGATAATCCAATGTTAGACATCAAGAACTAGGTCATTATTTCAGTCAATCTCAAGAAGCTAACATAGCACAAGATGATGGATTTCCTGAGCCATTTGACCAGCTCTGAGATCCCACTCTCAAAGTTCTCCAAAAAGATCAAATATGAAACCATCCACCTATATCCAAATGACTTGGCATAAGGCCATATCATTATCCACTGTCATTGATGCTTAGTTTAATTGACAGCTTCATGCCATCTAGTCAGATGCATGCCCTCTTCACACCCATTGCAGGTCTGTGTCGGGGTGGACACATTTTCAATCTTGACACCATGTATTTGACAGAGTTGTTAAGATTTGTTGACAAGAAGTGGGGGTTATTTGTGATAAATCAGTCATATTGAGGCACTCTGGAGATGCTCTGTAGGCTTGTGCTCTCCCTTCCTTGGATCAAACCAAAAGAAATTGCTAGACATATTCAGAACTCCACAAATACTCTTTCATCTCCCTCTATGGCATGGTTGCCTATTATGCAAAGTACATGGCACAGGCCCAGGAGCATCATAGCTTGGATGCCATCAAGTTGGTCCAGAAGATCACATTAAAGATTCTCAAGTAGTTCTGTCTCAATGAGTATGAGGTCTACAAGGCATATCTTACAATCAAAGGCATGAATCCTTATGATAGAAGGGAGGAGGTGGATGTTTTCAAGCTACTGGCTAGCTTTAGGTTTCATTGATCATATCATCCATATTATCATTAATGTATTTATTGAAATTTTTGATTGTATTATTTGACTGACTATGTAAAGCATGACTGACTATTGAGTAAATGGCCAGATTTGCAAGGTTGATAATTCATGTAGCTGATTATGCCATCCTTCCCCCCTAGCCATTACTTCAACAGAGGCCACTTGCACATATTGGGCAATTTCTCCTGCAAATGAAAGCATCCAAGAGCTCTTCATCTCCAGTATGATAATTCAAGTTGTCTTGAAGGCAGGATCTTCATGGTCTGGCATATTTGACACAATATCTACCACATTATCATTCAAGAATCTGGCCAATACCTTTGTGAAGTGGAGATTTCTTATCAAGATGATATGGTATTTTGACCATAGGATCATAGCTTGCTTTCCCTCAAAGAAATGAGGGTTGTTTAGTGCGAGGAATCAAGCTCCATGCAATACTTTCCAATCATGCTATACTTTCCAGATGGCATTGTTCTCATGTATCTTAGTGGCAATTATGCAGGAAATCTCATCAACACTTGGAAGATGAGCATATGCACTGGTATCCTTTCATAAACTCAAGTCTCTTTCTGCTAATATAGGAGGTACTAATGAGTGATATAAACTAGACACAATTCCCAACATCTCAGACCTTGTGACGATGGAAGTCCCCATTGAAGCTTTCAATTTGACTCCCCAACTGACAAACTCAAACATTGCACCATCAGACTTCATTTCAGCCTTGCACCTAACTTAGTATATCAGCAAGAGATCTGGTCATTCCTCACTGTCCAAGGCTTGCAAGAAGCATAGACTGAATGAATCAGCTTTCAGTCAACAAGCTCAAATGTCAACTGACAATGTCTGTTTGTCAGTCAACCATGTCAGCTGACTGTACTGATCCTCTTTATAGTGTGATTGTTACACTATCCTTTAAGATGCTGGATCCTGTTACAATTTTCCCTTTGTTCACCCCATCCATGTTACCCCTGTCCACCCCACCCCCTATAGGTTCCAAGGACATGCCCTTTCATGTTCCAGACTTCATTCAATTTCCACTGTTTCCTCTTTAGACAGTGCATGGAACTGCACATGTGGTCCATTCTCTATTATGTTAACATCCATTCTCTTTTTGTCTAGGACCATTCCTAAAGCAGTATGCCCTACTCCATTGACGGGTGTACTTGATGAGACCACCACTATCACTGGCATACTCAGAGTTGAGTATGACCATCATTACCACCACCAGCATACTTAGGGTTGAGTATGACCACCATTGCTGCCCCCAGTGATGCCTAGGATGCAGCACCTCTTTGTGAGTGCCTCCCTAGAGGCCCTATGATAATGTGTCATCTTAGGGGAAGGTATCATTCATTCCTTGAACATGTACTCTAATGTTAGATTACTAGAAACTTCCATTCAAGTGTAGTATCTTTCACTATGAGTATACTATACTAGTTACATGCTCATGTACCTAGTATATAGTTCCAACATGCTATACAGCTTAGTGTCTAGTACCACTCAGCCCCGTCTGAGTGAGACCTTCCCTTCCACAGTCAGATGTGTCTACTGTGAGACTTCCCTTCCATACGCTGATGACTGGAGGGGTTAGGGACTGTGGCTTCAGTGACTCAGGTCAGAGCACTGCGCCCTTGTGCAAACTGTGTTCTTGTATTTGATGAGGGACAGAGTTAACGACAGGGGAGCCAAAGGTAATAACAGAGGAGATGGGAGTCAACCCATTAAGGAGGTCAGAGGTTTGTGGGGTATTCAAGTTGATATTTGAACTAGAGTATGACACTATACTCTATGAGTTTATTTATGGAGGTGACAGGTCTGAATGACTAAGTTAATGGAGGACAGGGGTAAGTATGCCAGAGCTGAGATGGAGGTACAAATGGTCCGGAGCTGTGATGGATGCACAAGTGTCCAGAGCTGTGCTTCTAAGTGAGACACAGGTTAACTGATTAGCAATGATGTTGTCACAGAGAATGAGTAAGGGGAGTCATAAAGAGGGTGTCATAATCAGGGGAGATGGAAAGGGCAGATTGAAACCCAGAGGTGCAGGAGTGTGCCGGAGGTGCAGATGAGCAGAATGTCAAGGATAGATATAGTGATTGGCAGAGTTTGACAGGAGTGATCTGGAATGGTCCAGAAACATTGGAGGTGGAGTATGGGATTGAACTCGTAGCATGGGATATGACAGTACTTGAAACTATCCCAGGAAAGGACCAAGCTTGAATACTGCTAGAAAATTGGTGAATGGTGGTGTGCTATGCAAGGGTATCAGTCACAAGCACACTTGGGGGCTTACTGACACCATCTACTGGTTTCTGAAGCATTTCCAGATCTTCCTCCAGGTAGCTTCTTTGATTGTACCATTGAGGTAAGATTGTCATTTCTTACTTGAGCCCATATCCATCATATCATTGCAAGGCAGTTTATCCCATAAAGGCTACTTGGTGCCCACTCTACTCTCTAGTTCTGGTGCTATGTTTTCCTGCAAAATGTAAGATGATGCAAGGGTGCTTTCCAAGGTGATAAAGCCTGGAGACTATTGGTATTTGAACAACATTTGAGAAAAATAGAACTCTTACCATTATGTGGAGGGCATGATGAAGCTTGCAGCAAGGTTGAACAGTGGAAGGTCAAGGATGTTGAAGCACAACCCACTCTTAGGGACCTTTTAGTGTGAGTTTCCTTTACTATACTGCAATGATATGCTCACTCTACTTTAGGAGAATGTGAACTCAATTTAGGTACCACTTCATGATGTTTGTGTACAGTCATTTGTTTGTAAATGCTTAGATTGATGAGTATAGATGTCAGTTATGTTCAGTCTCTAAGCATGACTGACTAGTAAATAAAACATGACTGACTGCTAGATACCTATGTGACTAACAACTAACTTGTCACAGTGTGACTGACTGGTACTCATGTATCTTATATAATACAATTATATGACTTTTGTGGACATGTCATCCACACTCCACTTCTGCTTGCTCTTTGCCACTACTCCACATTACCCCTTTGTGAAGCCCACCCTATTGTTTATGTTGTGGTCAACCTTTAAATTGTCCTTGTTTCCCTCTTATCATCTTCTCTCAACCAACCCCATCATTTCACACTGCAGTTAGTCACTGCAAGGACTTTCCATACCATCCTGACAGTGCAATGCCTCTCCAATCACTAGAAAGATGTCATTATTTCCCCTTTGGCAAGGTATGTTCTTGTCTCTGTCAGTCAATCTCTCACTCCCTAACTCTTTTATTAGAGTCTCTAGGATCATTTCTAGCACTGAATTCTACACCAATATATCTAACCATGTTATCTTGCACAAGGATGGCACTGTGTTTACCTCCCCTATTGAACCTTATGATTCACCTCCTGTATAAAAAGATCTCAATTGAGATCCAGACTTGATCCTCTCATTTGAATCATTCACATTTCAATACAACCTCAATTAGTACCTCCACTTTGCCTTTGTTTCAAAGAACATCCACTTTGTAGGGCCCTTGCTCAGCAGATTGGTACAATATGTATAGGGTGGTCTAGGATAGCCATAGCTGTTATGGCTTGAACTTGACTCTGTGGATATTGTGGATGTGGCCGAAGGATATATTAGCAGCAGTGATTTCATGTCTATCAGAAGGGCTGATCTTTCCAATGGCTATGATGGTCTATCTGTATCCTAAGAAAATAGAGTATTAAGCTATGTTCAAGAGAAAGTGAAGAGCTGTAAAGGCCATGGAGGTCTCTTGCAATACTTTTGTCATCATGCTGGGCATGTTTTCAATGGTCTACTCTTTCCATGCTGAGAGATACTTTTACTACACTGTCACTCCCACATCCAATCTCCATCTCAGCATTCAAACTATGCTAAGAACCAAACTTGATCTCTCTGATTCCATCATTCAGGACCTCATCAACATGGAATTTCTGCTTGGTATGCATATCAGCCTTGTAATCAAATACTCTTATTGTGAATGGTTCAGCTATATTTAATATGTGCTTGCCTATGCAGACATTAGCTATTGGATTCTATGGGGCAAAGCTGATTGCAAACTGGTGCCTAACCTCTTGCACACATCACCAATTTTCCTCCATCACCATATTCCTAACCACATGCTCCTTGGTTAGCTACTTGCATTTTGCAAACAATGCTGCTGGCCCAGACTCTCTAGCGAGCATCTATTGATGGCAGAGAGGTTAGAAGCCAATACATTGGACAAAAAGGTTGAGTTTAAACTAAGGAGGTGCTTTCATGTGAGCCTAGATCTGAACTTGTCATGCCATTGGAGTTCATCCAGGAGTTGCTCAAGTGGAAGGAGAGGCAGATACATGCTGTCACATGCAGGATTATGCAGAAGTGCAAGTTGTTCCATTGGCCAAAGATTGGAGGTGTATGGCTGAGAACAAAGGTCAATAAGTTACAAGTTCCTCTTATTTGGAGAGCCATGCAGGAGTTGGCTGACAGGACAGATAAGCAGTGCAAGTACAGTGCTGAATTTGACAAGTGGGACATGTGCACTAATTTCAATCCCACTAATGTCACATCTGCAGAAGAGGGCACTGATGAGAACATTCAAATTCTCTCCAGTGCACCAGAGGGTTCTTCCAAAGCACTGTCCAGTGCTTCAGTCCCCCTGCCACAGTCTCTCCCATCTAGGCACAATGATCAAGGCATTTTGTTGGCACATTCCACCAGCACTCAGATATAGAAGATTAATATCATTGAGTTTGACTCCATCCTATTTTATTAATATAGCTTCAAGGTTGTAGCTCTGGCATTCAACATCAGATGGTGTAAAACATATAATAGCTATAGAGTGAATTCTAGAAGGTACTAATCAGGGAGAATGGGTCTAAGGTGTGATACCTATTTGATCAAAAGGATCTATAAGAGTTGATGGGGACAAAGGTATGTAAACTGAGGTATATCCTTGGGCAATCTGGTCTAATCCAATCCAATCCAGTCCAATCAGTCAGATAGACAATGTGAATGATGAGAGAAAAGATGAGTGTAAGATGAGGGGAGCAATGAACAATGTTGCTAGACAGGTGCAGACATGAATGCAACAAATCTGAAATGAGAATGAGATGACAATGACAATGAAGAAAGAAACTGGTCAGGACAAAAACTAGATATGAGTGGAAAGAGGCAGATGACAATGACAATAGGAAAGATGGATGACAGATAATGTTGCACATGGGCAGAATTTGATGAGTAGTGTCTACAGGTGAAAGATATATTATGAATTGCAAGACAAAGAATTTATAGTTCTAGGCATATATGGGACTTCTGAACTAGAAAACTGTCAACAAGGGCAATGTATATGTGAAGTATGAAGGAAAGGCAGGAAGGGTCAATAACACCCATGTTGATTGATCTAGACTCAACCCAAAGTACAAAAGAACATTAATAAGACCAAATGAGAGAGTTCTGATATGAAATAAAGCAAATATTAATGAATTTGACTGGACTTATGCATGTGGATGATGAGATGACTGGAAATGATGCCATATAACAATAAGGAACTCTGGTTCCTTACAATGGGGCTCTTTTACAATCCCATTTGATACCCTTCCATTGGATCACATGGCTAGAATCATTATAGAGAGGAACATCACATCTCCACCTCTTTCTGAGAGTGCAGCCTAGTATATTGTGACTGTCATCAACAGTGGCATATCAATCCCAGATGTATATATACTGGGATGTCAAAAATGGTCAGCTACAGGAAGCCAATTCATAGCATTTTACTTTCCTGCCCCTTCAGCTGACAAACATGTGAATGAATGCCACTCTAACTGGCTACACAGTGTTCTTCAAGTCCTCAATTGCCACTATATAGTGTATTCAGGAATGATGGGGCCCATTCCTGGAGGACATTATATGTATTGAAAGCATGTGAGAATGGATTCTGCATACATCCTTTCCTCATAGAATTAAGAAAACATCTCCCTCCCCCTCCCTACTCAATTTCCTTGTTTTGATCAAGAGAACAACCATCTGGCTATCAGCCTTGCCATTTCAATTTCCAAATATACCAGGGCCTAGTAGAATTCCTGCTGGAACAGCCCAGATCAACAGCTGCTGGCTTGCAGGGTGGTATTTTATCCTGTATATGTATGCCCTATATCAGTCTGTTGGATGTTGCACAGAGGCCATCCCTTACAGTTCTCATTGGACAGCTGACAATGAGGACATGGTTTTCATCCATTGTTTCAGAAGAAGCAATTGAGCTTCTGTGCAGATACTTTTACATCTACAACTGTGAGTTTTAGAGTTACATACATTTTATTTCTTCTTGCTCATTTATTTGTTAGCTGGACCAAACTCAAGGCAACAGCAAAAGAAAGTGGTATCATTCTTCCCAACATCTGACATCTGGAGTAACTTCAGTATTCATTGGGTGGTCTAACTTCACTGAAACCAAGTTGATGTCATTGATGTGGGGTCTTCAACCTCAAGCAAATATCCAGATCCCATATCTATCATGGTACTGGTTAAGAAAAAGCAGGCATGGAAGCATCATCTTTGGTTGTATATCATGGAGACAAAGAAGCTACTTAATCCTGTTGAGAAGGCTTCTTTGCTTTTTATCATGTCTTTGCTACTTTCACCAGTTGAGAGACAATAGAACATACCATTCAGGATTTTTATATAATATTCTCCTTATGTATTACCTTACTAGCTTGGATGTTTACTCAAATAGATCATCAACTGACACCAGTAGTCACTGACTAGTATGAGACCTCCACTGACTAACTCCAGCAGATGACTGACAAATGGTAGCAACTGATTGTAACATCAAGTGACATCAAGCAACTAACTTGCATCTAATAACTAGTCTCAACATTATGTGACTGACATAAGTGTATCACTGACTTTTGATATAACAACTTGTGTAACCATTACTCTTTTTAGCTTCCATGTTAGCTATTCCATCATTTTTCAAATCATCATTGTCACCCCTTGAAAACCTCACTGTTTTACATTGAGATTATGACTTTGGTAATCAATACAAGATCAGTGAATAGGTATTTTTGAAGCATCCTCTGCACACATCCTACTAGATACATATCATGCTATGCTACTCCTAAGCATCTACCATGTTAATCTAGATCAGAGTGGCTAATATGGCAGATACCTCACCATCTCCTGGCACCAAATCCATATACTCTCATACATCAGATGGCTCCCTTGAAGACAATGTATTACCCAACTTCTTCATCCTCATTTTCCATCCTACTTACAGCCTACCCTCACTTCCACATATCCATTTTGCTCTCCTTGATGCCATCATAGATGCCCTCATATATTTCAAGTGCTCTTGAGAAGTTTGTAGCTTCCTGCAAAAGCATTACCCTATTGTCATTGTTCAGCCTAGTTCTTCTAGAGAGTAGGAATGGGTAGGGGGATGACTACCACATCCATTTTTGAAGCTCTAAAGTGTCCTTGGCAGCTTCTACATTCCTTGATGTTATACAGGTGTTTCATACTCTAGGTTCAAGACAATATGTCAACCACATGTAGAATATCAATAGATGGCTATATGTGCTTATTGCAGACAGACTCTCCATAGTATCAAGCCTCATCCACATTGTCTTTATGGTTCAAGTCTTTCCATAATTGCTTTCATGATCTGGGCAGCTCAACCTATCCGCAATCAAGTTTTCACCATGCTGCTTCTCTGCTCTGTTGTCAGCATTCCCAATCTTGCATCAATTTTAGAATATGCAGAGTGGTTTGGGCTTCCTGTCACCTTCCAGTCTTCCCTTTACAACATTCATTTTGTTATCATCACATATCACCTTTTGAGATGCTATGGCCTTCTCTCTTGATATGTCATTTTTACAATGATATTGTTCTTTTCTACTTTAGTCACAATCTTCCTTAAGTAGATAGCAATATTGTTTATATGAACAGAACCATCTGATGCTATGGTCCAATTTGCTGTCTTCATTTATGATCTGATGTCCATCGACCATCTTCAATTTTGGCACTCCCTTCAAAGATTGCCAGCTTCTATAATGCTAAATTTGTCTATTCTTTCTGCCTTGAAATAATTCTGCTAACACATACCATGCATAGAGTTGAAGCTATTTCTTCTTTGCTGCTGTCAGTACCCCCAGGTGATCAAGATGCCTGCTATCAAAATATATAATTGAGTCCTTTGATCTCTCACTATCATCAGTATCTTTTTGAGGTAGCACCAGATCCTGCACTTACTCTTAATACAGTGAGCAACAAAACTATTGCAATGTTTGCAACATTTTGATTGTCAAGCTAATAACTTGGCAAGCATTGACTCTAGACATATGAACCTGAGTATCATTAGAAAGCCCTAATCAAGGGCTTTCCAAATATATATACATTGCTTAGGTAATTCTCATTCTACCAGGCAATATTCCGGAATTAATCAGGGGTACCCATTGCA
>JBBPOF010001023.1:0-13637 GCA_038091315.1 Porphyrellus cyaneotinctus | reverse complement strand
AGCATGAGCGAGGTTGGTCACATGAATTTATGACCAGCTTCGAGCTTCATCAGTCTCGGTTGAAGGTGATTAAAACTGGGAGCTTATGGATGCTGGTTATCGCAAAGATGGACATGCAGACTCTGTTGGTGCTCAGATGGACGTCGACCGTCTGATGTTCGTCATATGCAACTGCAGTGATGTAGTAAGCAAGGCTCTGGAGCGATGAATGAATATCATTCGTCGTTGAATATCACCTTGCGAATTTCTTAGATCCCCAGTGGGTCACTTGATCCAGGAAGTGGTGTTCACGACACGAAGGTCCCTAGAATTTTCACGAAGCATTATTCCATGCACATTTATTCTTTCAATTTGTGTTATCACCTAATTTCGTACGGACCAACCTCTCCTTTGGTTAAGCCACGATCGAAGGACCTGGAATCACAGCAAGGCCATTGGATGCCACAACAATTGTTCTAGACTATAGTCATGTGAAATGAGAACTATGTATCGGGCTTTTTGCGACAAGATTCCCGACGAAACTCAAGAACTGGGCCTGGGTTGACTGCAGCTACCAGCTACCTTTTTGTCCGGATACTTGTGTTACAAGTCAGACATCATCCTCACAATAGTTACCAATGGTAGATTCGATTACTCACGAACTCATTGCAGCAGAACTCGTGAGCACACTGCCCTTGATGGTCTCTGGCAAGCTCACAATCTGAGCCCTGGTAGCCGCTAGGGGTCTGATCACACACACGTCAGTATGGTTCAACAGCATTCAACGACATGACGGCTTACAGGCCCGGACGATACAGTCTCGCAGCATATTGCCTGGGCCGGAGCTTGGCAGGTAACACCAGCGGCAACGACAGCACCAGTCAAGACGAACAGGGCGATGAAAACAGAAGTGAGACGTGCGAACATAATTGAGAGGACTTGACCAGTTGAGTCTGTAGGAGCGAGGACTCTGTCAAGTCAGTTGTTGCTGGTGAGACCCTTTATATGTTTTGGGCTTTCCGCTAGGCCAAAATTAGTTTAACGGGTCGAATAGTTACGTTCGAGCTAACCTTTTGTTACGCGATGGAGCCAATGTTGGGGCGGTTCTAATCGCAGTGCATTTTTTCTGAAAGTTTGCGCCTTATGGTATAACCCGAAAGCAGTGCACGGGAAAGCCACTTATGCGATATGTGAGCTCGAAAGCCAGGCCATTCTGTTAGATCGATCCTGAGAGCGAACAGAATATTGGACAGGTTGTGGCCACCAAGAAGTAGAAGTAACATTTCTTGCACACGCTAGTGACTCCAGCTCACGGCGTAATGACCAACTTGCACGTAAGAGTACGTACGAGAGGTTGTTTGTCGCCTAGACAGGGACGGCAAATTGAGATGACTTGACAAAACGGCCACGGCTATAATATCTTGTTCGCGCCCGGCGCGCATGCAAACCTAACAACCGAGAACGCAATAAACGAAAGTAATTGGAGGCAGATCCTTGACTGGTTTTGAGCCAGTGCAATATCGGGACTTCAGGTAGATCACCTGCCAGCGGATAGGTTGTGCGTCGGGACATCGGCTGATGCAACCTGAACCCTTTGTCCTGAAGCACAACGACGACCGAGTCGCGGACCTTGTGGACATGACGTGTCAGTGTATGCAAAGTTCACCATCTAAGTTTCTTGCCTTTTCCCCTTTCCTTCTGACCAGTCACCAGGCCGCCGAAGCACTGCGCCAAAGTATCCTGTACATACTACAGCTATGCGGATCCGTGCCGTCGGTTCTCCAAAGCCTTACTCCCACCTCTTTCTTCAGGTGACTGTTAGGATGCAAGCTTTGGAACTTGATACAACGACAACCATACACTCGGTTTTGCTCCTGATGCCTCCTCGAGTAAAAATGGTATCCATTCGGCCTTCGGATGATTTCCTGCCAAGAATTTCTCTGCGTGTGCTGTAGGTGAGCAACGGAGCTAGATGGACTCGTATTGCAACAAGTATGTCTTTCTGTTTCGAGGGCCTGGTCGTCGGACACAAGGAATCTTCGAGCGTTCGCTGACTTGCTTACTGTAATGGTCTACCACGGATGAGGTCACGATGCAATATTTTTCGTTGAATGCAAGATAGCTTTCCATACATATGGGGGAGTTTCAGTGAACTGCAGATACAGGGGTCTGCATATCTTGACCTTGTTTTCACTCCGATTGCTGCAATCACGATGCCGATTTTTTTGGGTAAGGGATTTTCCTGGCTCGGAGCATTAAACCTCTCATCGGCGGGAGTGAACGTGCAAACACGCTCAAAGGGGTTTGTCTGGTCTGTAGACTCGGAGACAGTCGCTTGGGTCTTTTATGGGCTATTCATCAAGACGACCACTGCGTCCTGGAACATTGATGTGTTTGCCCCTTTGGGCAACGAACGACAATCAGTACCGGTAAATATTCTGAATCAGTGGCCATTCCGACGGTTTATGCAGTTCTCTTCCTTTCAAGGTACGTGTCGCACCGCCACAAACGAGGATTGTATCTTCTCATGGTCCATACTGAACGCATATGTATGTATTAACGGTGTTTTAATCAATATAATCGTCTCCAGGGTGGGTGGGACGTGAAGATTTCCTGCAGGGACACTCGGAGGGACAGTCGCATACAACGGATGCAGTGCGTCATTTAACGGCCATCTGCTCCCTCAAATCAGCTTAAGCCGCCTTTGTCTGGGTGTGCACCTTTGTCCCGGCTCATGGAAACGAGACGAAGTACTAACAACGCATTGTGACACGCATGGAACAGTGACAGCCGCGTTTTGGTCGTGCACGCCACCAGTGCAAAAGCCATTGCTTGCAGTGATTTGAAGCATGGAAACCTGAGAGCAAATTGCGTGGGGAATGGGGTCGTACGCACGACGTATGTGGAATATGTCCCTCGTGTCTTAACCGACGGAGTGCCAGTGCCTTCGACGTCGTAGACCCGTGGACATACTAGTAGTGTCAGCGTAAGAGTCGTGTCGTTCGTTGAGTCGGCGTTCAGTCACTACAGGGGCTTCTTGTCATGTGGGTACAGAATACCAATCGCGCGCTCGTTTCTTTCCTTCCCGTATCGGGCCAAGCCACCCGACGTTTCCTATAAGTACTATAGTTGATGCAGATGTTATTTGCACGGGTCCGACTTTACAAAGCCTTGCTCATTCCACTCACTGTTCCGGTGGCCAGTTTTCGGGCTTCACGGGAGATCAGTGTCAACGAAACTAGACAGCCTTGGGAAGGACATACAAAGAATCTCTTGTGTTCCTTTGCTCCTGTGGCATCGATGAGCGCCATCTCTTCTGCGATGAGCTCCGGTATGTCCTCCGTATCGAGGTATCCTCTGATCCGTTCGGCCTTGGATGATTTTCTGCCAGGGTTCACTTCAGCGCGTACTGCACATCAAAATGGGAACGAAACGGAATGGACGTACGTTGCAACGAGCATGCCTTTTTGCTTCAACCATTTGTTGAGCACCTGATCGTTGGACACAGGGAGCCCCCGACTGTTCTCCAGCCGTTCGCGGACTTTTTCGATGACTGGGTCGAGAGGACCACCTTTGCTGAAGACGATGGGGGATAACCCTCCATAGGAGCAAGTCACGATGCGGTATCTTTCGTGGAATGCAAGATTGGGTCCAAGTGCTTTCCATACGTATGGGTGAGCTTCTACCTGTGCCAGACCGGTAAAGAATTGACCTGCGATGATGAGTGGATCTGTATATCTCTACCTGGTTTACGGCCGGGATGGTCGTTCCTGGCACTCCCAGGATGTCCTCAAGGTGATGGACTGTGAAGTTGGAGACACCGATAGACCTGGTTAAACCTGCTACCTTGGCCTCTTCCATACCCTTCCATACTTCCCTGAGCTTCCCCCTGTGGTGATGTGCTTGGTGGATCAAGTAAAGATTTACGTAGTCCACTCCGAGTCTCTTCAAGGATTCCTTTAGTGCACCTTTTGGTGTTTCCCCTGGTGCCAAGACTCCCAGCCTCGTCGTGATGTACAGTTCTGATCGTGGCTTTCTTGATGCCACGATGGCGGCGCCAAGTGAAGTCTCGTTCTTATACATCTGTGCCCCGTCAAGGTGCGTGAACCCATTCTCGATGGCGGTGGTGAAGGTGTGTGTAGCGTCCTTGTTGGGGAATGCGGGTCCTGTTCCAAAGGTCATCCAAGGAGTCTGAGTTCCATCGTTCAGAGCCAGAGCAGAGGCGGGCATTCGAAGGGTGAAGGACGAGATAACGAGACGGGAATCTAATCCTACGTACCTGTCGCTTAAATACGAGCACCCGAATAAGATGGTGCCATCGCTTATAAATCCTGCGCGATCCCGAACGACATCCGAGGTGCACAGCACCTTCTCGCTTGGACAAGAGCTCCATTCCCAGAAGCTTCTTCACTGATACCATGAAGATGCAAGGCTAGAATTTTAATCAGCTGATACGTACGTACATACGCCTGAAGAACTTGTGATGGGATCCGAGTGCCGAATCCCGAAGAGACGATTGGGTGAGACCCAGACTGGCGTTCAAGCACTATGGTATCACGGTCACCTCTACAGTAGGCACAATGAGTTACCAGGGTTGGCGACACTGCGAGCAGATGATTAAATGTTAGAGGGATATTTTATCTCGAAAAACAGTTGATCACCAAGTCAATGTAAAGCGACACGCACTGTTATCGTTGTCGCCTTTCATAGACACTAAGCCTTGGCCGTTTGGGAACATTCCAAAACTAGTGGAACTCACAGCTCATGGGATTCAGCCTCCGGCGAAGCGACATCGGTCATGCACGGGGTTGACTCATTGGAGTGCTAATCAACTCGTCAGCAATGCAGTACTCAGGAACGATGATGATTGAGTTTTGTCATCCGTCGTCGACTACTGCCTTGCGGGCCTGAGGCGCCTTTGCGATGTGACTGGATACATAGCTTGAAGAATCAGACAAGTACATGAAAGGTTAAACCTTGGTCCCCTGGATTGCCAGGTACCTGGAGTGAATCTTGATTCAAGATGGTCAGCGGCCTGTGGTGGTCAAAGTTTGTTCTTGAAGTTCTTTTCTTTCAAACCGCTTGCAGTAGGGGCATTAGCGCCGTGCAAATGTGGTACCACATGCCGGGGAGACGTGAGCGTCGTCTTCAAAGTTGTCTTTTGTTCGTATTCTTGTTCTTCGCACTGACGATGTTCAACGATTCATCTCGATTATTGTCGTGGAAGCTGTGAAACCGTTTGGTTGTTCTTCCCGTCAAGCGGCAGCTTTCCTTTTACGTCTCACCACTGCACGTTCAAATATTGCTGTACGATAGCCATGCGGACGTGGTCCCTTCTGGTCCAGTCCGTGCCACTACCAACGGTCGTTCTTACTTGGTTTCAAGCCTCGTAAATCCCGTCTCGTGCACACCAAACGTTCTTGTCTTGCCAAACCAACACTCGTAAGAGTCTTTATTCAATCTGAATCATATTCTAAATCGACCAGCTACTGTATTGGCGTAACCGTGACAAGGTCTCTATGATGTGGGCCCCTCCATGGACGGCGCTCACGTTCATCAAGCTAGCCGTCGTAGTGCTCGGCGTGTTCAACCTCGCTCTCGTGTTCCGGGAGAGTCCACCTTCCCCGTCCGCCACGGAACCACGTCAAAGTACGTCCCAACACATCTTGACGTTGTGAACATCCAGTCCCCATCTTACGTTCCATCTTTCATCCCCTTGTCTCACGTCACTCACCTCCGCGTCCGCACGCAGTACGCATCCGTAACCACCCCTCGCTCCGTCTCCTCCACCTCGACACCCTCGCCGACCGCCCACGCATGCTCATCACGGAAGAAACGGTGCACTACCCCATCCACGGACCCCTCGCAGACCTCGACTGGGCCTCGCTCGTTCCATCCGCGAACCACGGCCTCGTGCTGCTCGGTCCAGACGACGACGTCCGTCCGTACGCTGTGGGGATGTTCCACACCCTGCATTGCCTCGATCGGATTCGGAGAGCGATCGTAGCGCCGCCACCCCTCGGGGACACTCAAGCGCGGTATCACGTTCACCATTGTTTCAATTATCTGAGGCAGATGGTACTCTGTGCTGCCAACACGCGGTTGAACCCTACGAACCACGTGCACCTCTCGGGCAAGCTCGCGAGCGATGGCATCGGGTTGGCGTACCAGTGTCGGGATTGGAACGCGGTGTACGAGGCGTTCGAGGCGAATTTGGCGTTGAATTGGACGTTGTTGTTTGAGGGGTAGATTGGGTATGAGTGGTTCTGTCTAGTGTACATGATCGTGCGTATCCCTGGTATTCGTAAGAGATGGTGTATGTCTGCTCCGTTCTCTCTCTCTCTCTCTCTTTGTATTTCATATTTCGTATTGTTAGCTGTCAGATGCAATGGTTTAATGAATGAACGACTAGGGTATGTGGCCCTGTTGTTCTTGACGAACGAAACTTGCCCAGCATTCCCCACACGGACCATGCAAACATAGATCAGACGGGCGCGTCGTCCTTGGCTTCTTGGATAAAGAACGAGTTGGAGCCATCCTTGTCCATCTTATCGCTCTCGCCCGACGACGCATGCATCGTACCTGAACCGCCGAAAAAGTCCTGGTCGATCGGCCGCACGGCCGGTCGTTGGCCGGATGCCGAGAATTCCAGACTGGCCGTCATGGACCCTCGATCGTCCGTCTCCAGCGAGATCCCACGCCCGATCCGATAAATGATCAGTGCAGGCGCAATCGCCTGTGTGATCATCGCCAGAACATGAGTACCACTGGCGTCAAGCGCAGACGAGGGTGACCCACCTGAACTGTCCCCAACACGGGGAAAAAGACGTTCTCGAGCGGACTGTTGAGCGCAAATATGACCAACGCGATGATGGCAAACACTGTATACAACGCCGCGCTCTCGAGCGTCATTGCCATGTACCCAAGATAAAACGTGCCCTGCTTGTACCCGATCGCACGCATGATCGCACGGCGGTGGAGCCAGAATCGGATGGAAATGAGGCTGGATGCGCACACGTTCATCGCGGCGGAGCAAGTCCAGTAGCAGAAGCCGGTCACTTGGACGGCGTGCGTGCTGTAGAGTGCACCTGGGAAGGAGCTCACGACGAGCCAGGCGAGGGAGGTCCCGACGGTCATGATGTAGAGCAGTATGGCGATAGAGATGGCATACACGTTGGCCATGCAGACGATGTAACACCGGTAAAGCTACGTCTATGGTTCAGCCTGCCGAGTTGAGAAAAAGACGGACGTTGGAACACGCACGAGGAAACCGTCCGACGCCCAGGTGTTCAGGACGAACATGACGCCGACGATGACGCTGGGCCATGGTGACAACGCATCGGGGCTGTAGGACCCGCCGATGTTGAATAAAGCGAGACTTTGGGCTGGTGCGGCGTACAACGAGATGGCGAAATATATAGTGGTAAGCACGAGCTGGACGATGGAGTATATCAAGAGGATCCTGTATCGCTTCTTTCGGAGCAGGGTCAGATTTGCCCCTGTTATGGCGATATAAACACCTACGGGACCATGTGAGTGTCAGCCGTAGAGCGATGGAAAAGGGATGCTTGCCATAGAGGATACACGCCACAGAGCTTCCCTCGAACGCAATGGTATACGTGTTGAATAGCGAGGGTGGGTACACGGGCTGAGTGCCATTCCCAGACATTTTCGTACTGTTCGAGGAGGGCTCAAAGCGTGAGGCACGGGGATGGGGACTGGATCAAACACCTTATATACCACCGTGACAACGATGCCGAGAACGTGAACTAGAAATGGGTCACGTAGATAACGAGAAGTCAGACGACACATACCCTGTTTGCGATCACACTACTTCCGAAGGTGACAGCATCAGCTGATGTCAGGGCGAATTCATTATGGTACCACTCTGTGGGGCTTAGTGGCCCCAAAGGTGAAAAAAATAAACTCACGGTTGATGTTGATGAAATCCCCATTTGCAAGTGGCTTTGTTATTTGGTCGACTCTAGGCCCGCTCTATTCCCGTTACTGTCAATGTACTTATGCCAATCGGTATATTGGGGCCTTTGATGCTCGGCGCTCAGTGTAGGCATCGGAGAACGCCGTCCGCCGCTCCAATGGCACAAATGGACCGAGTAGTAATGAACGAATGTGGGCAGTACACGTGGATTCAGCCAGGAATTCAGAGCTTCTGTGGGCTGCATCGTGTCCAAGTTGCCCCAAATCACGACGCAGGGGTGTCTAGCGCCTTGTCTAGGCCTGTCTGAAGGAGATGGTGAAAACGGAGAACAGATGTGATACCGTAGGCGTGTGCATGTGAACTGATTGCATCGTGCTATGGGTCCAAGGTACCAACTCTAACCTCATCTGTCAATCAAACCAAGACCCTCCGATTGCTCCGCCGGCACTCACGATGAAAACTTTATTTTCGAACCATATGCACAGCTAAATCTTACAGAGGGTACCTGGTTCACGGGTGCTATACACATTAAAGCTTCCCCAGTCTTCGTTCACGGGGATCGTGGGTGCTAAAACCTGTGGATCTGGGAGCCGGATATCAATAGCACTGCACTCACGACTTGGATAACCACTCAGTGCGACAGCCTGCGCACGGCTTACGCGTAGGGCACTGACTCAGGACTCGGGAGGCAATGACAGGCACGTACCTCGCATCAATCTCACTGGTGCGGACTCTCTCGCCAACGGAACTCTCCATTGTCACACAACTTTTCCAATTGTCGCCGATGTAAAACCCAACGACTCGTCCCCCCTTCGAAAAGTTGACACTTCCACTCTATCCGCACTACCATGTGCAACGATCGCATTCAAGATCTTCTCAGACCCATGCACGACCAGCTCTCATTTTGCCAATTGAAGGGCCTGAGCGGAAATCATGCACGCCGAAAGGAAAACAACACACGCGTCAACTGCTACGTCGTGGTATCGTCCGCGTGATCAACTTGGCGATGTGTCACGTATACCATCTGGATTGAATCACCAAAATGGGGCGCCGTAATCCATCCGACCTTTCTGCGTCTCACAAAAGAGCATCGAGTTCGTCTCGACGTACCCACCAGGCGTACTAGCCGCGGTGCGTGTACTACTACTAGCACAACTTGCCCCCTGTGAGGAGTCGTAGTTCCAACGTTGTGAACCCCTCGATGCCTCATGTTCCGGTCGAGCACATAACACTTTGATCAAGATGCCTCTCTGAGACATACGTATCTGAGAGATACCATTCTAGTCATGATCTTGGTCCGCGCTGGGTTACCGCATGGAAATCGTCGGCGTGCAGGATCAATACGATACAGAGCACAGGTTTTCCTTGGGGAATTGCGAGGGAACCGTTCTCTGTGTCGTGATGATGGCAGCATCGTGACGAACGTTTGCGGGGTAAACGATCACGCAAGCAGATAATGATACATGGAGTGCTGGCGAACAGCAAAGTTGGTCATTAACAGCCTACCTGGGAACTGTCAGCATGCCCGGGAGTGGAAGGGAAGAAGAGAGAGGGCAAGGCCTCTTAATTTAATGTGACCGGGTGGAATTCGAAGTGCGAAAGCTAGGGAAGAAGCATCGGGAACGATCGGTGCAGTTTAGTTGTTACTATAGTCACGACGTTCCCTGCAGGTGGTCAATGAAATATTCCAGGTGAATGACACAAAATACCACCATAAGCAAGATGCCTTGCAATGTTGACAGTAGTCATTGCGAAATTATTCGTCTAAGATAATCCATTGCAGCCCCGGCTTCATTGTCACGAATGACCAACCCATTCCAAGGACAACCACCACGAACTCGTTGAACTGGGTGGACCAGCAGAGATCGTTAAATCCATCTTGAAACACTCCCGAGCCAATCTGCAGAGATGCGAAATACATGGAGACAGCGGGGGGTTAGCTCGCACAGCTTGGCAGATAGCCCAACCTGGGTGTGATCCGGAAGTGCATCCAGCCCACTACAAGGTGTTGTGTACGATCGGAGACGAAAACATCGATACTCGCAGCACCAGCCTCCACAGAAACGATCGTGACGAGCTGCGTGCGCTGGTTCATCAGTGGTTCTAGACGACGACCGAAAATTAAGAGCGTTTGTACTAACATCGGTGGTCGGATGTTTAATACCATCGGGGTAGTGTTTCCGAATCTTCATCGCAATGTTCCGATTACCTGTGTTTCTGCCACTACTTCCTTCAGAAAGGCATCTAACTCAGTGTACGAAGATTACTATCCTGGCAAGTTAACGTGCCACTGCATCTTACCCTCGTCCCTCGCAAACACTCGGCGTTCTAATTCTTAAATGGAGGTCGCCGTTAGACAATCAAGGACTTAAGTAAGCGACCAAGAAGGATGGCAGTGATCCCTCCTTCAGATCAAATGTTTGGCGAGGTGCAGGGATAGGCTCGTCGTCCAGGTCATCCACTCAGGGCATCCGCATGGTGTGATCGAGGGAAAGTATGTATTTGCGAACTGGACAGCTAAACAAGAATTACAAAGTGCCTTTAGGCATTCTTGCGCTGTGTGCAGCTGTACAGAGAGGAATCAATGGGTACAAGTCTGGAAATTCTACTTTGATTGACGACGTGACTCTGGCAACATGTGACTAGCATGTGACATTGTGTGACATTTGTGATCACCCAATAAGCACTCTCCCGATAACTTATTCCAGAATCCAGTGTGATCAGGAGCCTGGCGCAGCTCTAGCTGGATCATAACATATCTTCTACCACGCAACAAGACATACCTAGGTTCTCCAACACGAGTCCTTTGTTGTTGTATTTTCGTATGGACTACATTGCAAACGTCTCGGGTAATCCGTATTACATAATCACGTAGATATATTTCACTCCGACACGTATCTACATCTCAGTCTCGGAGACTCGGACTCTGTCCAGCGCTGAGTATTCATCTACATTTTTCTGGGTGGTGCAGAACAGGATTGTTGTCCGGGTAACCAAAAACCCCCTTCGGGACAATGCAATTTAGACAGGATGATGCCCAGATGGAGGTCTTGTACATTCTGTGATCCATAGTCTCACTCCTGCCCACCACCCAAGAATCATCCTGATTTTTTTTTCGCCTATCAAGTCCTACTGAAACCTTGTTCTTGAGGCCCATCTCTGAAGTACCAATGTCTTCAAAGGGGGATACAATTTCACACACATCCTCAATTTTGGTGTCAGTGAATTCTTGCTGCAACCCTGCATGTATGGGGCTCAGAATTTATCACAATGGGATACACACACCATCATTGGAGATACACTGATACAGTACCTTGATGTGGCAAATTGAAGTTCGAGATGCTCACATGGTAGTTGTACTAGTAGGTCATTGAGAGTTACTCAGCAGATAAGAACTGATCTAAGGAGTCTCTGTTTTGAGAACAACTGAGGAATACATTGAGTATTCATACAAAGAGGAGAAGGCTGTGAATATGAAAAAGTTAGGGTCACGAAAAAGTCCATAAGGCATACAGTAGGTAACTATCAGCCGAGTCACATCAGTTGAATCGGTGATATGTTCGCTACTTGAGGCTTGAGTGGCGTGTGGCCAGAGGAAGGAAAACAGATTACAGGATGATCAACCACTCCTTCAAGTTAGAGATAATGCTATGTTTGATGAGAAAAAAACAATTGGGGCAATCCATCTAGACAGAAACATCTTCTTGAGGACACAAAAACAAAAATCCTTTAGGCCATAATCATACTGTCATTATCACTGATGATGGCAGACCCAAGTGCTTGAGGCACAGGCCATAGATAAAACTAAGTCCAATAATCACTGCCATTGATCAGGACATAGTACATACGTTCAGTAGAGTAAGCCAAGTACCAAGTAACCAATAGGACTACCTGCAACTCAATTACCTTCTAAAGGCCATACATTAGCATGTGCAATACAAGCTGTGCCGCCATATACTACCTCAGGGGCTAGACTTGACCTCATGACTTGTACTTACTTTGTCCAACTTGGGGATCTGAGGCTGATAGCCTCAGCCTCAGCCTCAGGTTGTATACTCATCCCATCCAAAGTCTTATCTCAACCTGAGCACAGTTCCACTTCCATCAGAATCTTTATTTTATTTTATATGGATACAAGGTTGACCACCCATGGATCATCCAGCATACACCTGATGAGCCATGGCAGGTCATTAATTGTAAAACACATTAAGAGCAGGTCACAAAGGTAGTGATGAAATAAGTTATTGTATGAGCTCTAGGCTTCATGTGTCACCAACAAAGAACATTAGAAAAAAGTGCAGAGAACAACAAAAGTTGCAAGGGAAACAAGGCTCAGTCCATAGAGAGTAGCTATGTGCCAAGCACCAAGCACCAAGCCGAAAAGTACTGCCAATGCCGCAAGTGCAATGAACACAAAGAGTGGGATGATGGCGATGTCATTTGGAAACACAATGCTGATACCAAGTACAAGAAGAACACAACAAACTGCAATAAGGACGTTGGGTAACCACCACAGGAAGGTAGAGGCAATAGAATGTGTTTCCTGAAATGTCATCTTGACCTGGCGCATGTAGGCTGTAAGACATGCTATGTACCTCATCCACTACAGGTGGAACAGTGAAGTATATTACAATAGAAACGATGCCTGTGCCAATAAAGAGAAGTGCGGCTTTGGGCTGGCTAGATGACAAGGCAACCAATCCAGTAGTAAACACTATCAGTGAGGATGCCTATTGAATAATTGCAAAGCATTGAACTGATAATGTTCTCATGGGTGCAGAGAAGCTTACTGCATATCATTGAACATCAATCCTATTCGAGTGAGGATTGTTTCCATGAGCAGTAGCAGATAGAGGGAGTGTTTGGGGAGGTTCCAGACATTGTTCACTTGCAAGGGGAGGGAATGTTGGAGTAGAATCATTCACTATGGTTCGCTTACCTAATATGTACTTTATTGTAGTCATGTCATACTGTATCTCTCTTTGTCCGCTATTGCGAATAATATCTGCCATCGTTCGTCACGCCTCATCCACAAGTTGCATTCCCAGCATACGACTTTTCAACAGGGAATGTAAAGGGTGGGGGGAGGGGCAGAAAAGGTGCTTGAAGACGCCCAAGGCAAGATTGGTTTGTGGATATGTGGGTATTTGTGCAAAATTCTGGGGGCAGTTAGGAACATGCAATCGTGAGAGGACTAATATATATTAGACACTACTCCCTCTGTTTCCATCTTTCCTGTTTCCTATGCACCTCTGAGACCTATAGCAGAGCATTGCTGCTATGATTGACCAGACAGAGGAGTTGGCCAATCGTGGTGCTATGTAGATTGCCAATGAAAGAACCCTCTCAAGCCAAATCTGAAAAATGTGTGCATGTGGTGCTATGTAGATTGCCAATGAAAGAACCCCCTCAAGCCAAATCTGAAAAATGTGTGCATGTGCTGCTCACACCACCTCATGCAATTCTGTGCCTCTGGTTTCCAGTCAACCATGACGCCCACAATGTGGTGTCGCATTGCAAGGGGACCATTGTTCGCCTGATGTTTGTGGTATGGTCTCTTATGGATCATTTAATATTTCACTGTTTCACGCCCTGAGACAGCAGGCCCTTGTATGGTATAGCAGCTTGGCCATCCTCTTCCTTTCCAAGGATTGCAAAGCATTGTTCTGTTTCATACCAGCTTGTAGAGCTTTGTCCCTTGCTGGCCTACTTACACAAT
>JBBPOF010001022.1:0-13641 GCA_038091315.1 Porphyrellus cyaneotinctus | reverse complement strand
CCATTTCCATCTCTGGTCACCCTCAGTGTCGACTTCCGGCCTGACGATAACAGCGTGGTGTTCCAGCGTGCCTTTGGATCGCTTTCCAAGTTCTCTTCGAATATCAGAAGACTTACCGTACACATGGAACGGCATAGTGTCAGGTTTGGCAAATTTTTCTCAGATTGCATCTGCCTGTGGCGAAATCTCCAGATTGTGGACTGTCGACTCGTCACCTTGAACATGGATGCTCTTGCACATTTATCCCGCATGGCTGCGTTGACTAGACTCACCTTTACGCTGAGCCCTACATTCCCGGACCACATCATTCCCTCCGATTTACCCCTCATATTTTCCAACTTGCACGAATTGACCCTACATTCCAAATTCTTGGAACCGATTTCGCGGTTACTCTCCCATACCCAACTGCCTGCGGTCACCCATCTTGGTGCCTTCATCGAAAGGTGTCCTTCCAAGTGGGATGTCTCCTTTTTCTTGACCAATGTTCAGGCATTGGGTATCGAACACACCACCCAGAAACTGGTTTTGGAACAAACATTGTCAGATGACTATGAGGCAGAGAACCCCCGGCCGATTCTCCGTTGGGAGGACTTGCAGCCATGTACAGCCTTCAGCGATCTTCGCTCCATAACCTTCAATGTCGAATGGGACGTGGATCTGACGAGCAACGAAACGCTAACTTTGGCATCGGCGTGGCCGCGCATACAAGAACTCACGATAAATAGGGATTGGGGCTGGAACACGCAAGGTGGAATCACGCCAGATGACCTGGTACAGCTTCTGCAAAAATGTCGGTCGCTGGGCTATATCGCCCTCGCCATTGACACCCGAGGTTATACCAGATTTCATCGATCTCCAGCGAGACTTGAGTTGACCCTACCGCCAATATTTACCATCAATGTCGTCGACTCGTTCATTGAAGAAGAATCTGTGCCAGCTGTCGCTGCTTTCCTCGCCGATTTTGATATTCGCTCCGACTTTTCCTTTCGTGCTTGGGATGGTTGGGTCATGGAAGATACGGAATGCTTAGACCTCTGGGATCAGGCATATAGACGGGCAATTGCCATTACCAGTCGTTCTCCCTTCCTGGGGTAATGTTCTTCCGTGTCTGTTTGGATTTAATTCAAATCATATGCGTTTTGTCAAAGAGCAGCTCTCGCTCTTTTGCTTACACTGGGGAAGAAAGGGACCAATTTCGCTCGAGAACAGAAACAATGTGGGAATTGCATACTGAATCACTGAGGGTATGTCCGACAAGTACGAGCGGGGAGTATTCTCTTTCCGTTTTGTGTGCCTGAGATTAATTGACAATCATCGAGAAGATGGAGAACTCAAGGCTCTGTTTGCGACATTGTGGCGTTGCCAGATGGAACGCACGTCGTGGTCGTGATGGATCGAGGGGGGGTGACTGTCTGGAACGTTGACCGCCACGACAAGGAAATCGAGTTCAAAGCACACCGCGGGCGCGTCGATGCGGTGGACGTGTCGCCCGACATTGTGACGGGCATCCAAGTCAGCTCGTGCAACAACCAATCTCTCGCCTGGGCCGATAGCAGCCGTCTCTTCGTCATCTCTTCCAACGGCGCCGTTTACTGTCTCGATGGATCCGCCGGGCTGATCCTCTCCCCATGGCATGTTCAGGGTGATCCCAGTTCTATCACCGCGACGAGCACCAGCGCATTTATCGCAGTCTCTTCCGGGCTATCCGTCGTGTTCTTTGACACTACCACACACAAGCGAATCGGGTCTGTCATCAGGCATACGGATAACGTTGAATGCATCGCCATCTCGTCCCTCGTGATCAGCATGGGCAAGAAAATCACTCTTCGTAGTCTCTGTAATATCCTTCTTTCATTCTACTTCAGCGATGTAAGTGTGAATCGAGTGGCTTTCTCAATCCTAACCGCTTTGTTGAATGTCACAGGTCGCAACCAAGCAGAGACTCCGACGAACGATGATGATGATGTAGTGACCAGTGAATCCCTTCTGGGATAATCCACCGGGTAATTCCTATACACTCTGATTCTGATGTACTGACGTCTACGGAAAAATAGCGAGTCGCGACAAGACAATCCAAACGGACGGTAACGAGCTTGCAGACACCAAGGGTACAGCCAAAAGGAAAGACAATCCCGGCCAAACCGTCAACTCCTTCCGTGAACAGGATCAAAAATCCAGTTTGTCCATTGCTATCCTGACTCACAGGTATTTAACCTGTTCTTGATCAGAAGAAAAAATAGCGAACCTCGAGGGAATTGTGCAGGAGCTCCTTTGGAAGCTTACGACGTTCCAAGGCGCAGCCAAAGACAAGGAAAAGAGTTTCAAAGAAATGAATTTGCTGCGTGTACGGGTGAGTTCGTCCAACGAAATCCCGATTCACCACAACCTAATCTCTTGTTTCTTGTCAACGTTCATCATGATCAGAAGAAAAAATAGCGAGCCTTGAGAATACTATGCGCGAACTCCGTCACAGACAGATCATAGCCAATCAGACACCGACGAATCTGAACAAAACTATCTTTGCTTGCGGGACGAAAGCTCGAGTGCGTCAGAGTCAACCTGATTCGCTCGTCATCGAGATCCACATTCATCAGACAGCAAAGTCACGGATCTTGAAAAAATCAACTTGCGGCTCGCCGATTCCCAACGCAAAGGCGACGACTTCATTCATGCCCACGAACAGAAGCATCATTTCGAAGTGCTCTATGCCGAGGGCCGCATATTCTCCTAAACCAGATGCCTCCACACTCGCTTTCAGGTTCCACAGATGGACCATCGATGGCATCCCCCCATCACATTGATCCCATCCCCCATTACACTTGTAACATCTGTTCTTCTCCCATACCTTTTCATCATGCCATCTCCCACCTCCTCCAAAGTCGGACAACCGCTCTGCAGTGACACTCCCGTCGGTCCTACGGAAAACATCGCGGCAGCGTACAGAGAGCAACCACGCTGCGTGCGAAAGCGAGCCCATCTCTTACCAGAGGAAGTTAAATCCCCGGATACCCATATCAAGGGTGTCGAGGAGTTCGAAGAAGACGTAGACGACGGTGAGTACGATGACTAGAAACAAGGTGAGGAACCAGGTATTGGACTCAATGATGCGTGGCGTGTTTCGATGTTCGGTGATCAGTGCATACGATGCAGGACGGACGCGGAAAAGGTGTGCGAGGAGAGCGGCGATGCTGGCCAGAATGGGATACTCATAAATCTCCACGAGAATCTCTCGCACCAGAACTGCAGTGAGGCGCAAATGCGTGGTCGCGTCTCTCCGGTGTTTGACTCTACTGGATATCCACTGTCTGATACTAACGAGGTGGAGTGGATATCGTGCGAACACTTTGTCGAACAGGGATAGGCGTGGTGCGCGAGCGCCGAAGCTGCCCTGTCCTTTCTCACAAGAGTTGTTGGAACTGGTGAGCTGGAGAGATTTAAGAGTAAGGCGATGATAGATGGGGTCAACCGGCTGACAAACTGCGAATGTAAAAACCCGAGCATGGAAGACGACGTGAACAGGGGCCGCTAGAACAAGGATCTCGAATGCGAAATCCCTGGTCTGTGATCCTATGACGCTAGGCTTGGAGTGCGGCAGCAAGCTGGGTCAAGTGTATATTTGGACGTCATCAGGCGCCGAGACGAGGTAACCTAGTCTTAATGTGTGAAAAGAATCGATGAGATGCACGTGTATGACAGGCAACTTGGCTCCAGGAACAAACGACGAGACCTCTCTCTTACCATCGATCCTGTGCCGAGCCGAGTATGTTTTCCAAGGTACGGCTGTGGCCAAAGAAGGGTAAGTAGTCAGTGGGACATTTGAAAGGACGATGCTGATGAGAACACAAAAAGGCGAGGGGGACGGAGAACCGACCTTGCTCCACTGAATGTGAGGTAACGATCCAAGCGTCAAGCGTCGACAGTTCGACCTCCGCTATCGTTGGTGCGAAAGGACCAATCATGATCGACACCCAAGGCAACATATATGCAGTTGCGTTCCGAATGCACGTCGTGAGCGGCGACCAGTAAGGGAAGATTCGGATTTGTCAAGTGGAGGGTGGGGCAGGTGTGGGGACGCTGATGGATGCGGGGAATGAGGTGTGCAGCGTCCCAGCGTCGCATGATGGAAAGTGGATCGTGAGTTGGACGTGTGGAATGCGGAGACTCACAAAGATGTGAACGAGGTGGGACGAAAATCGTGACTGGAATTGGTCACTCTCTGGCCAGCGACTCCTCGGACCATGGGAACACAAAGAACTGTAAAATAGCTCTCATCGCCATTGCTTTCATATTCTCCCGTTTCGGTGGCTCTGTTTGGGTCTATGACGCTCAGAAGGACATCTTTATCGTCGTCCCAATTCTAGTCAGTTCATATCACAACAATTCCCTTGCCTGGACGAGCGCGACTCTTTCCCTTACCTCGTGATGGCTACATTCATTGTGTCGGGACATCGCTCTCAAAATGGCCCGTTCACGGTACTACGTGCATCACTCTGGCAAGCAATGGCAAATTCATTGCAGCGGTCCGTCTCATTTTGGGACACTGACACAAAAGCAAATCGGGAGTGTCATCGTGCACACTCACCACACCTGCAACATGGCCTTATCAACAGATTATGGCCTTGTGTCCAGTGGAGGAAGGAAAATCACGTTCGCAGGCTCGGGAATATACTCCCCCAATCCTACTTCGAGGAGGTAAGTCACGTACGATGGAACTTGGATTTACTGGAGTGATATCTAATGAAATTACCTCCATTGACAGGATACAGCGAAGATTGTCCGACAGCCGTGTATCCAGCTCTCCGCATTCCAACAAGAGGCACATCAACAGCGGAACAACAACTTCGCCGAGTCTCCATATACGAGAGGGGGGCTCGAGTACGTTCAACGCTTCCTTGACTTGACTGTCGTTGCAATTCACGACTACTACCAGGTTCCAGAATCGAGCTCATCCAGGAACAAGGCGCTACCGATGAGCAAAAGCATGGCTCCAACAAGACTATCAGATCATCGCATACAGACAACCATACCCAAGACACGAACCCAAGTCCGTCCCTCGCCACTGTGGCTCACACTTTCCTGATATCCATCTCCCTGATATCCATCTCTGTTAGACGACAAAATCACGCACCTCGAACACACCATTCAGGTCCTTCGCAACGAGCTCGCAAATCGCAACACGCAGCTGATGAATAAAAGGGTAGCCTGAACGAGACCATCCGATCACTACGTGCGGATCATCACATTCAGAAGGCGAGCTCAGGTGCGTTGGTGGTCACTCTGACATGCGCGGTTTCCTTACTATCCATGTCCATTAGAAGAAGGGATCGGAAATCTCGAGACAATGGTCCAGCAACTTCGTGACCAGCCCACGACGTCCCAGGGAACCGCCAATCAGGAAAAGGACCAACTCAACAAAACCATCAACTTTCTTCGTGCACGGGAAGAAACCTCGTGTCCGTCCATTGCCACTATATCCTATGCTTCATTGACATTCAATCATCTCGGGTGACAAAGTTACCCATCTTGAGCAAACTATCCAAACGCTCCATGTCAAACTGGCCTGGTTCGTTCGGGCCAATCATGCGCACAAGCGTATGGTTCAATGCGAATCAATGTATGCTCACCATCGCATCTATGACGCTGCAGAGACTCTCTTAGAGATGTCGGGCATCGGGTAGTGGTAGAAAATATACTTGGGTCGTTTCATACAGCCGGACAGTGAAAATGAGAGACCCAACCTGGCCCCAACTCATCATCATACCCGCACACGCATATCATGGAGCGACACAAGCTCCTCGCGTCAAACAAACCATGATCAACAGATTCAACGCTTCTGTAGATGATGGTTATCTCTCGAGTGCCAGCCATGCAAAGCAATGCACAAAATGAACAACGATACAGGACTCCAAACATTATGAAGGTGGTTTAGGTATAGCCGGAACACCTCTAACAACGAACCAGATGCGACGTCTCCAGTGAGAACTAGCGTGAATGAGTTTATCAATCACATCTTCTTCACGGTCTACCACCCTAGAGCGTAGTTTCCAACGACTGAGGCTACGGCGGACAATGTCGAATCGGGCGACAACTTCATCCATTGTTGGTCGTTTGGAAGGATCTGACTGAATCATATCAGCCACCAGAGGTTGCATGAAGTCAAACCCCTTCCTAGTCTGTTCAACGTTAAGCGATGAGTTGACAAGCGCAGGGTGTAGATGTAACCAACCTGGATGAAGTCCTTCAAGATGGCATTCCCGATGTAAAAGACGTCGGTGGGAAACGGATTGCAGGGTTGGTTTGAAGTTTGGAATTCTGGAACCTCCTTGTCACCGCCCCAAATGGGTACTTCTTTGGGATCAGGCTCCGAAGGATTGTACTTGCGAGAGATACCAAAATCAATGATGTAATATTTAGGCGGTTGTTGCGTGCGCGTAAAGTGTGTCGCTGGGCTACTGTAATCCCTCTTCATATGGGTTTCCATCGGATGGAAGGATTCCGGATACATTAAACACGGATCGAGCATCAAGTTCCTGTTCATACAATCACTAATATGGGTTCAGCAAGGATGCGGCGACTCCTTATTTCGGCTCACCGATGGGCAACGCGGTGATTGTGCATGAAGCGCAATCCCTGTTAAAGGAGATCAGGTCGTATGTGAATAACAGTCTGGCTCACTCACCTCAAATAGCTGACGGAAGCATTCTACCACTTCTCCAAATGTATCGAACGCTGGATCGGCATAGGAACGGAGTAGTGGCATGACGATAATAACGGTGTCGTTATCATCAAGCGAAAGGATTTCGTAGAAAGGGATGCAATGATTTTCTGGATGAGAAGCAAGGCTCTCTGACGAGAAATACAATCCGATGTCAACCTCATAAGGGTGTACTGATTTCTTGACCCGTTTCAAGGTGACGTATCTACCGTCTGAGAGACGTGTAGCATCAATGATATGTCCCACCTTCGTAGCGGAGTAGTGAGAAATAACGGTAGGTCATTAAAAACCGAATATACCTCTAGTCTCCGTGAGTCCTCATGTTCATGCTCGAGCCACCCTTTGTTAGAAGATTTCCAGGATGGAACCCAACCAGGAGCATAACGTGCGCGGAGAAGGTAGCCTTGATCCTTCAACCATTCAAAGTGGTTGGACCACCAGATCTCTCTGTTGTCCCGCGTTTCGGGAGGACGACGCTGAGTTGTTCCAAAAAGAGCGAGCTCCTTCTGCATACGCTGTTCGTCTGCATCTTGCCGTATTGATGTTCGTTTTCCGCTCGTCATGGATGGCTGGACGCATTAAAGTTCAACGCGAACGTTGCAACACGCTAATTCTTTGCTAGATTGAGTAGTTCCTGATTTCGTGGGGAGACGAGGATACAGCCGTCTGGAAATTTCCGACGAACAGTGGACTTTGAACATGCATCTCCGACTGAATGATTCCCTAATTTGGTATGCACTGTAGTTCGTTGCGGCTTGCTCCTGGGTCTCGTCGAAAAATAGGGTTTCATAGAGAATTGTATAGCGAATAAAGCCACTCCATCGGTTAGACCATGCTGAGGGTATAATGACCAGTTCGATATGAATGGCACCTCACCACATTCCTCTCGCCTTTGCTGCTCAGTTTCTTTCATGACCAACACCTTCTGAATCGTCCAATGATCTACTATCCAGATCATGGACCGTGGCACCTGCGTAGCCACTAGGGGAGCAACGGTATTAGCCTCATCCTTTTCCTATGTTCGATCCCCTCCAGGATGGGGAAGGTTCCCTCATCTGATCACCACCAATGGCTGATCCATACAGCATTGTACATTTTCGCGTGGGGTTTATATGTTTCAACATGCGGCAAATTGTGTAACGCGATACTTCACAGGGTATGGATTACATCTCTGAGAGTGAGATGTCAGGCCAGTCAGCAAGCGGGTTTGAGACCGTGTAAGTAAGTATTGTTGCGACATATTGACTCAACGTCGGTGGGAATACGACGACGATTGGGTGCCGTGGCAATATTATATAGACGGATAGCAAAGCCTACTTGGGAACTCGAGAGATGCCTCAGATTGGAACTCCGAACTTCGCCAATTTTGGTACTCCAACCTGCAACGGGCTGTGAACATACGCCCACTTTGTTACCGCCGATTTCGCGGGGATTCAAATATTTAAGCCAGAAGTTGAGGGTTACTTCCACGTGGGTCTTGTCTCGAAGGATGTTCAACATTAGCTGGGATTGACCCATTTTCCTGAGAGCATGGTCAGCAATACTTGGATCAATTCTTCGGTTGAGCTGACTATACGATTTATCAGCATTTTATGCTGATAAGGGTTTGTATATAGAACCCACTTTTGGAGACACAGGGCCGCTCCAATTGGCCGGCCTTGTCAATTGCCAGCATATAACTTTAGTAGAACTGGTTTCCACGACTGAATAAATATCCTTTCCCTGTTCCCACTTCCAGTCCGTGACTATGAACACTTCGTCACCCCACCAGATTGTCATTATCCCTGTCAGTCTTGGCGAAGCTTCCAACTTCAATCGAGTGATCTTCCCATTGTCGTCGTATCGAAAAAGAGACAGCATTGGCCGCGGTGATCTCTATCTAGATGCGACTCTCGACGAAGTGTTCAAGATCATCAAGATCGGTGCCAATCCTGACCAACTCAATGAGCTCATCGATACTACGAAGGCGAAATATGACCGGTAAGTCTTCGTCGACAGTGAGTTTCGTATCGAAAGCTCACTAGCGTTTTATTTCTCTTGCACACCAGACTACTTGAGAAGAAGTCAGAGCTTGAACAGCTTCCTAAATCCGTCAACCCTCTCAGAAAATGGGCGAAGTATCGTGCTGCTCGAATGTTTCTCGCTGCGAGCAAATCTCTATACAATGAAACAAAGGTGATGATACTTGTTATAGACATAAGTCTGGGAATGAAACATGCCCCATTCACCACAGAGCCGGTCTGCAGAGATAGTGAGCACGGTGGGGAGAACTTTGTTGTCCATCCCGCGGGAAGATGCACAACCAGTGCAAGGTATGTCTGCCACGTCGATGTGTTTGCTCAGCCTCAATCTCCTCAGACGATATACCTCCCAACACAAATTTAGCGGGAATACTCTGCAAACTTGATCGTCCTCTGGATGATTCCACAAAGCAACAGGTGTTATATGCGGCCAACACGTTTGCCTCTTTCGCTGCATCATACGAAGGTGATCAGGGGGTGTCCGGTAAGGACGTTAGGAATCACCTCGCGATAACGCCTTACTTGAACTTGTATATGGTATCTTGCAGATACGAGCTCCTTTCTTACTGCTGATTACGTTTCGGCCTCAGCGTCACTGACGTCCCTCGTTAGTACTGAGTCTACTGACACAGAAGACATACTAGATGAAACCCCCTCGTCACTTCCACCAACAGTTGTGAATCATTTTAATTTCTATGGCCCTGTTTACTCGCCGAACTCGAAAGTCTATGGAACGACAGTTCAGCTGGACGGGTCTAGCAACAGCGGCTGTTTGTCTGACTTCTACTTTGCTTATGCCATGCCACTGACATGAATAATTCAGCTGTAATCCATACTACCACACATTCGAACACTGCCTGAACTGTGTTGTTTTGCATATAGATCATTCGTGTACTTGGACTCTTCTAGCAAGAGTAGTTACTGTGTCCGACGAGAATAATCCTGTAATGGCGTTGTCAATGTGAATTAGGGTAATGACCTAGACCGGGGGAATCATACAAAGAGAACTTGAGTCATCATGATTGGACTTCCTGACGACTCCGTCATGCGGAACACGCCCAGGAGAGTTGCGTTTGCAGCACTCCCGGCCATCCTGAAAATGATATAAACGAGTCTGCAAGTCCGCCGTCAGGTGTCCCATTATGCACATGTTCAATATTAGGAAGCTCGATCGAGTTGTTTGTTTCAGCCAAAAGTTTACAGCGCAGTCGGAGGGGTGAATTCTGGGTGGTCCTAGTATGTTGACCAGGATACTACTATCATACCAGTAGATGTTCCGAATGTTGAGCATCGCAAATCACCTTTACACAAGGCTCGGTGACTGGCCTGTCGGTGAGGTCAAATTGTCGACGGAGAAGCTCGATTTGTTCCGGGCGGAGAGTAGGTGAACAAGTCGTGCTTAGGTTAGTGATTCCGAGTCCGAATTGAACGGTCGAAGGAAGTTCGTCCCCATGACAACAATGCGAATGCGTCGCTTCTTTATTTGCGTCCACCGATGTTCACTGCGCCATCTGCCAGAGATGTACCATGTACTCGAGATACTACAAGAGATCCCTTTCAATGTCTTCGGTCGTTGTTGTCCACATGATACGCCAAAGAGAATCGGCTCTAGCCGCTCTGGCTAGAACATTTTTTGCATATTCAAAGGACCGGCACGAGATGCACTCACCAGGTAAGTGGAATCCAGGACCCAGGTCGTCTATGTCCCTATTTGAGCTGCGGGATAATGGGCATCAGGCTATCCACCCTCCAAGTTGACAGCAACTTGAATGTATGTTACGGGCTTACATGCAAGTTGAACTAGGCTAATGCCAACTTTCTTGGCGAAACTCCAGGGTGATTGGAGCAGACCAACATCAACTTCCTTGGCCCAACGTGCTACATTTCCAATTCAAAATATCCAGGTCCCTGTAGCCCATCATTGGCTTCAAGCTTCAGACACATATATCATTGGATCACTGCCTCCCAGCGAGAACAGGCACAACTCCCGGAAACGGCTCCAGGATCGCGCTGGCGTGGTGGTTGATGTGGAACCTTGGAAGTTTTGGTATATCCCATTGCACGGTCCCATTTCTCCGGGTCCTCACTTTGATAAGTTCGAGACAAGCAGTTACATGACGTATTTTACGTGCGCACCTTCCTATGTCCAGTACCTAAAGACCCACCACAAAACACATGGCCTCTCCCCCTTCAGTTGGCTCCCATACTACATCCGTGATCATCCCCCCTTATCTTTACTCTGCTTCCTTTGCTTCCCTCAGCAGGTCGAAGCTCGCCTCACCCTCACGTTTCACAGCGACGTACTTTTCCGTCACGATAGCCGTGATCAACTCTGCAGGGGTGACGTCGAAGCTCGGATTATACACCCCACCTTCAGTATCTGCAACGGCGCTTGGGGTGATAAGCACTTGGGCTTGGACCTTATTTCCAGCAGCGTCGTAAGTGGCAGGGTGAAGAGCGCCACGGACGAGGCAGGCTTCAATAGTTGGTCGTTGTTCGATCGGGATACTATGCATTGGAAATTAGGATCGCCAACGGACGGCATCGGGTGGTTGGTTCACCTTGTACCGTCTGCAATGGCGAGATCGACGGTACTCGTGGGAGCGACGACGACGAACGCAATCTTGTGTCTCGCTGCCAATACAGCGGCGTTGTATGTCCCAATCTGGCGTTGATAGTGGTAGATATGAATGAGATAAGGAAATGGATAAGGGATTCGCGGAAGGAGATCCGGGACATTTACCTTGTTAGCGGTGTCACCGTTCCTCGCGATGCGATCTGCGCCGACCGCTTGAACCAATTCATCAATATGTATGCTCATTTATGGGGCCGAGATGAAGGGAAGACCCACCAACAGCATGGATGGGTTTGTGTTGGAAGAGCGAACCAACCATCGTGTCACAGATCATGGTAGATGGGATAGCAAGTGTATGGAGCTCTAGGGAGGTCAATCTACATATATAAATGTGTTAGCTGGAGGGGGCCACATCGCAAAATAGTCACCGAGATCCTTGATGATATGGGGCTGTTTGGGTATAATATGCCTTCTCGAGGAGTCCCTGCTCGTGCAGATATGTAATGAATCCCAATGCTGTCCCGTAACCCTGTCGATCAATCATGACCATGAGTCAAGAACGATCTCACACTAGGGTAGCATTAATGATTACCGATGTCGCGAGTGAGCCAGTGTTGCACACCGTGAGGATGTTCAGGTACTTTCCTGACCCTCCGATCCTTTTATGCAGCCAATCGCCACCCAGTCTGGACATGGTTAAGTTTTGTTCCTTGTCCTCGCCTGCGATGAGCTTTGCCTCTGCGATGAGCTTGTTCGCGATCGCGAGCGCCGCTTCTTCGTCCGACGTTCGTGGCTCGGACTGTTGCTGATGAGCAGTAACGGCATCTGACAGGAACTCGGCGAGACGACGTGTAGCCGCGCCAAGGTTGACAGCGGTGGGCCTGGCAGTGAAGAGATAGTCGAGCTGTGGGGTGATATGGCGCAAAAGCGAAGATGGGGAAGCCAAGGAGTCTGGCCGCGGTGTCGCCTTGACCGCACTTGCGAGGGTCGTCGCGATGGCGAGCGACGCGAGGGACCCAATGGCGGGTGCGCCACGAATCTGGATGCGAGTGAGCGAACAGACGACAACAAAGAGATGGACTGACTTTCATCGACTTGATGGCGTCGTGTGCCTGTTCTATTGTTTGAATCTGCACATATTCGATGGTGTGGGGGAGTAACAACTGGTTGACGATTTCGATCTTGTCCTGGTCCGAGATTCGGATGGACTTGAGTGCGTTCATTGTTTGGATGGGAGACGAATGGGACCGATAATTGGCAAAAGTTCGGATTTGTTAAACCTAACCTTCATCAGGTTCCTAATGGCAATTATTTGTGAATTCCCGACTCGACCTTGTTTTGGTTTCTGTGAACAAATTATAGGCAACTCATTTCTACTACAGTACCTGTTTTCGCAACATTTGCTCTCTCTTTGTCTGGCTTTTTTTGGCATCATGATCGGAACTACCAGGAACGAATACTTAGTATTATGTAACTACAGTAGACTACCTCATAATGCATACTACTATGCATTATAAGATTGGTAATAAACTGAATTGCTCGCTTAAAAAAGTGTAGCAAAAACCTAATATGCATTATGAGATTTTTTATGCATTATGAGGTAGTCTACTGTATTTGCTATTCCTTCAAACACCATCTATTCGATAACGTCGTAGATCATCTCAAACACTAATGATCTATTTTCATTATTCCGTTGTCAAGTGTCTAGTCTAGTGGCACCTTTAATTGGTTATCAGAACCCCATGACATATGACATCATCGCCCCTGTAACCATGTTCAAGACAGGTCATCTCAACAAGTGTTAAAGCGTGTCGCAACTCGTGTAGATTCCTTTGTAACATCGAGCTACAACAAGCCTATTCTCAGATCTACTGTTGGCTAGCTCACTGTTCAGAGTCTTCCACCCAAGAAGCCCCATCTTTTCGAGGCAACCGATTCTACATATCGGCAACAGCAAAGAATCGAACTCCAACCACGATCCTGGACAATGCGGGACTGCGTGCGATGCACTCCGGGTCGCATGCTACTACGAGAACAGCTCAGAGAATGGCATGGAGTTCGCATTTCATTCCAATGACCCTTGGGACAGTTGTAGGCACAAGTTCTTGCCAAAATCTCTCGGCGACTCGTACCCGACAACGATCAACTTCGACGATTATGAAATCCATAGTTGTATAATACATGACCTCCCATGGTGCGTTCATCCTCCGTCGATGGAACCAAGTTGCTGTATATTGGGCCATTCATGTGATAAAGTCTCTTGTTACGGCTCACGCCAGCCAGTCTGGGCGCATTGAAGATTGTCGAGAAGTGCAGAGAGATGAAACGAT
>JBBPOF010001021.1:0-13651 GCA_038091315.1 Porphyrellus cyaneotinctus | reverse complement strand
GGGATGACGACGGTGTGATGTGAGCGGGAACATTGGGAAGGGTACGGGTTTGTGTGCGAGCAACATGGGGGAGAAGGGAGGGAGGAGGGAGGGAGGGGATGAGTCTGGGGAGGAAGCGAAGGGGGGAGAAATAAAAAACGAGGCTATCGAGGATCAGGTCAGCCGGCGTTGGAGTCGTTTTTGTTCTCCGACTGTGGCACAGTTCGCTTGGGCGTAAGATCATTCCTATATCGGAGTATGAATCTGAGCTGAACTTTAAAAAAATGTGCCTTACTAGATTTGGCAAGTAAGAGAGCAACGTGTTCCGTCTCTTAACTCCTTGTCTCTGGTACCACGTGTCCTTTTCTGGGACTCATGCGATCGGCGTGTCATCAGAGCTGTGGGGCCAAATGCCACCCATGTACTCGACCCTGTACAACGTAGCACTTGAGCTCACGTCGTACTGCCACTACAACCACCCTACCACCAACTGCCACAACGATGTCATACGAACACGCGATCCGCAGCATTCAATTCCCCGGTCACGCCATCGCACCAGTTTTGCGGGACCGGCCAGATCATTCGAGAAAAATTCATTTCAACCCGCAGCGCAAGAACGTCGTCCACAAGGCTTGCTGTGCGTGACGTACGCCTCCTCGCCTTCGTTTGTTCCCGTATGCGATCTCCTCGGACCATTTTCATCTTCCTGTCTCACGCTCTTCATCTGGACCTCCTTCATATCTCCAACGATACGCTCGACATTAAAGTTTCACCTGTCCGTACAGAGATATAGTGCTTCCAGCCGCATGTACCTCCTTACAAGTCATTTGCGGCCCAGGTGTCGCCATATGCAACAAGGGCGTTTCTGTTCCACATCGGAGATGCTTCTGCGCCTTGATGACAAACGTCCGTCATCTGAGACGCCAAGCCTTGTCCCTACAATGCAGAATGCTCGCGAGCGGAGCACCGAGTAGGCCCATCCACAACACGCGGCTTTCACTTTGAATCCTGGACCCACGACGCCAGGGTAACGGGTATAGACTGATTGCTATTGACAGATCTGACTACGAGCATAGGCCCATGCGAACCGCGTGGTAGCAACCGGTCGTACACACAGCATGCAAAGTGGGGTTCCCTCGTGAACAGCGGAAAAATACAATGCCTTAGGGGTCCAATCCAATTGTCGTTAGCATCCCTTGAAAATAATATTATCATTTGTCAGATACATAGATCAGCGACACTATTACTGCGCGCTGACACCGTTAGGTATCAGGAGAGGCGCTCTGATCCTTTTTTTTTTTTTTCGTCCGGCGTTCCGACCTCACACGACCCTTGATTTGGGGGATTCAATATGAACATCAAGAACAAAAGGCATGGAGCGGAAACAAAGGAACAAAAACCTGTACCGCGCGGCGAAACATTGATCCCTAGGTCCTCAACATTTTTGGTATCACCACACGATGACCATCACGACTGATTAGGGAGGGCCTCGAATAGTCGCTGGGGTTACGCGACTAACTTTCGATCCTCTCAGATCTAACCCGGCCGTACACCACCGTGTCCGCGCGATTCGCAGACTCGACGCAAAGCAAAGATCGAGAATCCGGTATCCATACATCCCTATAACCGGCGATACCACCTCCCTTTCAGATCCCCGTCAATGTCCATTGGGAATATACTCGACAGCCTGATCGAGCGAGAAGCCCCACAGACAAATGACAAGTGAACATCTCCACGTTCAGAGAGTATGTGTATTAGGATGCAATGCAACGCTCACACGAATGGCGACCCTGGATCATAGGTCGACGATCAACCAGCCCCCCGAGTTTGGGGTACATGCTGCGGTGTGGGACCGGAGGAGCATCGTTTAGCGAAGGGTTCCTGTGAACGGTCATATCCCCCTCTTCGCCTGGAGAACGAAGCCACGAATAGGGAAGGAGAGGTTAGGTCGGCCGCCATTCAGAACTTTGATGGCCGTAAGGAGATGCTTCGATCCTGTGCATGAGGCAGCGATAAGCACTTCAGATTCTAGAATTACCACTAGCGAGAAGAAGTAACATACCAGGGCTGTGCTTGCTGATAGAGGTATAAGCCTTCCGATTCAGAGACACCGCTGACAAGATAGAATGAGAGTCAGTGTCAACGGCCCGAGAAAAGCTACGGTCCGACTTAATAATCGATGTAATACGATTACTGGCCTAAGATTCTTAGAAGCCCCGTTGGTTGCCCCGAAGATGTATTCAGAGATTAGTTGAAACTTCAGAAAAAAAATCACAGTTTAAACACGTAATAACAGAATATGGCAGGAGTGAAAAAAATAGGAGTTACATCTGTGGCGACAACTGCGCGGCATCCATGCGTAGGTCAGGACAAACCAAATACGACTCACCTTTCAAGTCGCGCCCGTATGGTCGGAGCCTTGGAAATGACACTGAAAACAAACAATGCTGTCCCAAGATCTATAAAAGAGGAGTACCAAGTGGGAGTAGCGTCTTCGCAAAGAGGAGGAAAATATGAAAATACGCCCGAGAGCAGTCTGAATCGAGTTTCGACGAGAACCAGAACCACGAGCTACAAAGTGCGGTGATCCTTTTCGAGACGTCAATCTCCCCATACGACAAGCGAGCCACGCAGGCTGACCAGTAACATCGTCCAAGAAGTAGGGACGTATCCTACAGATGGGAAGTTGAACTGCCCCGGGGACTACGTTGTGCATCCCAAGGGCACAGTTGCCGTGATGGAGAACGTGTTGCCACGACGCTTTCCATAGTAGACCACTGCACGCAAGTGGCAACTGCTTTTCTGGTACGTCGTTCAGTAGACGATTGGGATAACTTGTAGTGCTCAGACCTTCCTGCTCAGGAGAGAAGACGCATGTGCGTGCTGAGCCTCGTAGCTTTCAAACTCGGGTGTAAAAAAAGAAACACAGGTGCCATCTTTTTTTTGCGGGGGATGAGGGGAATCATGGTATTTGCCGAGATCAAGAGACTTAGTGATAGGCAACAAGGGCAGGAATACATTTTATTGATTGCCTCGATCCACCAGCTACCGTCAATCTCCTGTATTTCCATCCCAACGGAAATCCACATTAACAGGAAACATGAGTGAAGATATGAGTTACCGTCTGCGATAACAACAGACATCTATACACAAGTCAGGACACATCATACACGACTTACTTTGAGCAACCCATACAGTTGTAGCCGTAGAAACGACATCGAGAGCAATGTCGACCCTAGAGATACAAAAGTAGAGAGTAACCAGAGAGGAATGCCCTCACGAAGAGGAAAGATTTTTTAAAAAGCACGACAGCCCAAGAGTAGTCTGAATCGAGTTTCGCCGTCGACAAGGACTGCGAGCCACGAAGCGAACTAAAGAGCGGGTGAACCTTGCCAGGACGACAATTCAGCTCGTCTCCTCATACAACGAACAACAGTGATTTCGGTGAATGAAACCACCATCGTTACACTGGCGAACCAGCGAAATGCAACGTGACGAGGGATCTCAGTACGACATGCAAAGTGTGCGCACTAGAGGGTGACAAGGCGTGTCACATTGAAGTAAGGTAACCAAGGGATGAGGGCGTATGAGCCATATCATGTAGTCCCATTGATAGCAGTAGAGTAGACTGCCCCAAGCAGCGACGGATGCGTCTAGCTGCTCCTCTTTCGACTAGGTAAATCGACTGCCAGCATGTCTGAAACCCCTTTACAGCGAAGGCCTGCAAACACACGCAACATAAACTGTGACCACGTTGCGCATCCAAGGACGCAATAGCCGCGATAGAGAACACCGAATTGAACGAAAGGAAGGGAAACACCCACCCAGTCATCGCGACGCTTTTCAAAGTCGACCATTGCGCAACTGGCAACTGCGTTTCTGGTACGTCGCTCAGTCCGTCAAGACTGGTCCCAGCTAGAGACGATCGAGGATGACTGTAATGCTCAGACCTTCCCGCTCAGAAAGAGAGACGCGTACGAGGCGCGTCTTGTGCGTGCTGAGCCTCGTAACTTTCGAGCTGTCGTGAGTGAAGAAGAGAAATTGCAGAGACGTTGGTCTTTATAGGAGCGTGTCGACTCCGCTTGAAATCTGCGGAGTCTGGTGCACGTGCCAGCGGGAGGTAGACGTGTTTGACGTGACCTAGTGAGTTAGCAGCGCCATGGGCCTTCCACACACGCTGTTGGCGCTGGCAGGTATCGTCCTGGGTGCACTCAGCGCTCATGGCGCGTCTCCGCCAGTTACAGTCACCCTCCAGTCCTCCTTTCCTGCCTGTGATCCATTGCTCGAAGCATTGTAAGTCCCCTCTTTACCGTGCACCGACCACCGCTCACTGGCACTTTCGGTCATTAGTGAATCAATCGCAATGGAGGACCCTTCAGTGCTCTTCCCTCTGCTTTCCGCATTCTTCCTCATAGAACGTCCTTCTACACCACAATTGGCCCACGACACCGTCTTTACCGTTGCAGCTGACCACATGCATTGGACAGCCCTCAATTCTGCCCGTGTTCGCCTTGCACTCCACGCTCAGACGGCTCGCTTGGCTGCTGCTGCAGAGCATTATGACCGCCACATCGCAAATATGGTAGACAGCTACAAGCTTCACAGCCCCGAATGCGCTTCCTGGGTCGACTGGTACGGTCACATTGTTTGCGACGCCGAGACCCTTCTTCAGCTCGCCAACTCACAAGATGATGCCGTTGTCGTTGCAAAGCAAAAGCGCCTCCCCTTTGACCACGTTCATCGAATTTCTCCTTCTCTGGAAGGGCCGCGGTATACTGCGATCCACTTTGCTGACCCTGCTGCTCCGTCATTCCATTCTCTTCACAACACGCTACTCAGCTTGGAGCCCAACGTCGAATATGTTCTCCGCTGGGCACGGGGAACGGCGACGGACGGAAAAGGTCAACTATCCAGTCACCTCTCCGGATATGGCGTTTCTCTCGACCTCAAGAAAACGGACTACCTGGTACTCGATGATAGAAACCAACATCAAGCCTACGCGTCTACCCAGGACCCTAGTGATCTCGAGAATGGGAAGCAATACTTCTCTAACGAAGAACTCCTCACCTGCATTTTAGAGTCTTTACCGTACATCGACGAAGAGACAGAATCCAAGGCAGTAAAAGGAGAGCCGCTGACATCGAATGAGATTGCGAGTATGTTTCATGATTTCACTTGGCCTGGATATATTCATACTCGCACCGCAGATCTTGGTGCAAAAGCAATCCAATTCATTATGACGTTCTCCGACCAGCCTCGCATAGAACCTCATCACGTCCATCAGTGCTGGGTTAGTCATCAAAATGTACCCCTCTCCGACATAGAGCTATTTCAAACTCTCACAAATTCATTCCCGCTTTATGCAACGTCGCTCGCGCGCAAAATCAGACTATCCGAGGAGGTGGGAGATGAAGTCCAAGGTAACTGGATGAAGGCAGGCCCTGGCGTGCACATGACTTGGGTCAATGGACGGCTTCTGAACGAAAATGAAGGCAGTACGGCTGGTATCTTTGGGTAGGGTACCCGTTTGCACCTCGTCCACTCTAATGACTGAGATGACCTACCTAGCCTCTTGCACACCTTGCAACGTGAACGCGCTCTCGTGAACTCTCTTGTTAATTTGGGTTTACCTACAGAGCAGGCAATTGAGCTTCTTCTGCATCCTGTTCACTCGAATCCCCAGCAATCTAGTTCCGCGTCGCCAACGACGACATCTATGCGAGGCTCTGCGAAGGCGTTTGCTACCCAAGTTCAGATGGATGAGGCTGATGTTATCGAAGAAAGGAAAAGCTTTTCGCTCTCCCCAAAATTCGCCGATTACCTCGACGGGCTCGTCGATGCAAGTGATAGGCAAGAAGGTGGAGGTGTCGTATTATATTGGAATGATTTGGCCGCGGATGCGCGCTACGCCAGATCCGACCCATCTTTGCAAGCTGTCCGTATTGCTTCACCTGGGTTGATCAGCATTTCTGACCAACGTGACGCTTCACAGCTTCTCCGCACCCACACAATGTCGCTTTTTTCGCCCATGCTCAGGATTCGGCAGAACCTAGTCAACGTGATATTTGTCCTTGATCTATCGCAAATGCGATCTTTGTCGCTTCTCAACAGCCTGTCTGACCATTTCGTGGCTCGAGGATTCCCGGTCAGATGGGGCTTTGTCCCTGAGGGCGAGGGCGACAGTGAGTCCGTAAACACGTTCTACGAGTCAGTGTTTACTCTCCCCTATTAGGTCTGAAAATGACTCGACTCGTATACTACGTCAACCAAACGTATGGACGCGATCAGATGGTGGCATTCGTTCAAGAGGTTTGTAGATCTCGGCCTGTCGTTATGAAATTCTAATGAACCGCCATAGATTACGCGATCTCACGCGGAGCGTAGACTATCTGGTCTATCATGGCAATTAGTACAGGAGACATTCCGTTCACTTAACTTTGAGGACGATTTTGCTGAAGTCGCTCAAGGAAACATTCCACTCATCGACAAGGTAACAGGAGAGGACCTCATTTCTCTATTGCAAAGATATGGCCGAAGACTGGGCATAGGGGCCCAAGGTACAACCGGAAAAGGCCACGCATTCGTCAATGGAAGATATTTCACTATTGGTGATGTAAGTGGCTCCGCACCCATCACGTTCTAATGCGTCTCGATAAAGCTTGAATCTGCAGAGCATATTCCAACAGATGGCCAGCGAAATTACGGTGCAGTTGCAGATTCTTCAGGAGCTGGTACGTGTGTCGTCTACTGATCGACGCGATATTGCTAACGCTATCCCAGGTGTACATTGGCGAGATCACAGATGTGGATATTCCCTTGATGCCCACGTTCTTCTACGATCTTCCTTCAACACTACCTCGTCGGAACCCGTACATCTTTGTCAACCCTTCTGGCCACGGACGTGCACTTGATGCGGCCAATTTGCAGATCTTCGACTTACCCAAGGTATTTTCGAAAGCTGGTTTTCGGACGACGGATGGCTCCTTTGTCGTTCCAAGTGTGTACAGTTTCTCATATTGTGTTGCCTCATCTTCACATAACGTAGGTCAGGGTGACGATCTCGCGGTCACGGCATATGTCATTGCCGACTTGGATTCGCATGAAGGTCTTGAATTTGCAAAGGAAGCACTAACATTCATGGTAATTATGGTCTATTTTGATGTTGATTCCAGGCTGATTGACACCACCGTATAGACATACTCAGCTAGAACTCGAGTGACATTTATTCACAACTCTGAGGCAAAGACTATCGGCTCCGTTTCCAAGTTGATTTCCAACCTTTTCCTCGAAGGGAGTCTCAGTGACGTACCTCCTTCGCTCGTCATTGAGGCGTTGTCTAGTGGATCAGATGACGAGGCGCAGCAAGCTTTCACTTTGACTGGAAAGGAGGCAACGTTGGCCGACATCAACCGCCTGCTTCAAGCGAGTCGTTTAGTCACTCGGGAGCTTGATCTTCAACCTGGACAGAGGGCTGTGTTGGCTAACGGACGTGTACGTGATCTGACAACCATTGCACGCGCTGGATCTCATCCGCGCTTTATGACACAGCTCATCGGCCCCTTTGACGCAAGTTCCGAATTTGTTGCCGAAGATTTCGAGATGCTGGAAGCCTTTGAAATCAAGCAACGTGTCGGTCGAATAGCTGATGCCATCAATGAGATTCTCGGTGGAGATGGTGCCATTGACGCGTAAGTCATCACCGTTCTATCGGCTGCGAGACAGATTTGATGGACGCGCGCACCACATGCTGTTAGATTCAAGCGTGCAGACTTGATTTCGATGGCGTCTTCCATCATTTACGCCGATCAGCAGCCTGACCCTTCCGAAGTGGGCCTGTTTGACTCGGCGCCTAAACCCCGCACACGGAACTACCGACTGCTTTCGTCCAACTATACGTGGGTTACTCTGACTTACACCTTTCGACCTCTTATCTATTTATTCTCGTTTGCAGTAAACTTGTTGTTGGTGACCCATCTTCAGCTCAGAGTCACCTTGCGGTATTGGTAGATCCCTTGAGCGAAATAGCCCAACGGTGGTCGACGATACTGGCGGTGAGTTTCCGAACTACAGTACGTCGCAGAGCGAATGTTGATCGTTCTCTAGCTGTCGTCTGAGCTCTTCCCTGATATCTATATTGAAATTTACTTTAATCCTAGCCAACATACTGAGGTGTGAAAATAGTATTTCAGCAGCTACTCTGGTTAACGACTCTTGGAATCCAGATACCATTGAAAAGATTCTATCGTTACAACGTCGTCCCGCACCTCAATTATGACGCCAGCGGGTGAAGACCTTCTTTCAGTCACTACCTCTGGTGCTGACCTTTCTGCAGGCAAGAAATTCCCGCACAAGTCACATTCAGCGGACTTCCCGTAGAACCAATTTACACCTTGGGGATGGACGTTCCACCCTCTTGGCTCGTTCGCCCACGCGAAGCCCTCCACGATCTCGATAACATTCAGCTCGGCAAACTTTCGCCTGAAGACCAGTCCCAAGGCGTCCAAGCACTCTTTACACTCGACTACCTCGTCGTGGAAGGACACGCGCGCGAGTTGAAGACCGTCAACCCGCCTAGAGGCGTCCAGCTCCAACTGATCAGTACCAAAGACGGCTCGATCGTCGACGACACGCAGGTTGTGGCCAACCTGGGGTATTTGCAGTTCAAGGCGCGCCCGGGGACGTTCCGACTCGAGATTCGAGAGGGTCATGGGAGGCAGATTTATGAGCTGGAGAGCGTTGGGAGCGAGGGGTGGAATAGTCCGTCGGTCGCAGAAGCGGGGGATGAATTGACGGTGATGAGCTTTGACGGTCTTACTCTGTACCCTCGGTTGGCTCGGAAACCTGGTACGGAGAGGCTGGACGTCCTTGATGGGTTGCAGGCTACGTCCGGCGGGTCAGGGAATATTGTGGAAAATTGGATGTCCAAGTAAGTATTGCATGGATGTCGTTGAACCTACACTAATTTTCGTGTTAGAATGACATCCTTCCTAAAACCAAAGGCGGACGAGAAAAAGACGAAGGCTGTCCAAGAACCAGGAGATAGCCAGGCTGACATCAATATCTTCACTGTGGCGTCTGGCCTGTTGTATGAGGTAGGTTTGTTGTAGGTGCTAGCGTTCGAGTTCTCAGTCGTTGTGCTGCAGCGTTTCGCCTCCATCATGATCCTGAGCGTGCTGCGTAACACCAATAGCAGTGTCAAGTTCTGGTTTATCGAGAACTTCCTTTCCCCATCCTTCCTCGTGAGTCCGTCGATACCTCTTTACTGCCGTGTGTTGACACGCCAATCAGGAATTTATACCACATATGGCGGCAGAGTACGGCTTCCAATACGAGTTGGTGACGTACAAATGGCCGTCGTGGCTAAGAGCACAAAAAGAAAAGCAGCGCATTATATGGGCCTACAAAATCCTCTTCCTCGACGTCCTCTTCCCGATGGATCTCAAAAAGGTGATTTTCGTCGACGCAGATCAGATCGTGCGCGCGGACCTGCAAGAGCTGGTTGACCTGGATCTTCATGGCGCGCCGTACGGCTATACGCCGATGGGAGATGACAACTATGACATGGAGGGGTTCCGGTTCTGGAAGACGGGCTATTGGCATGATTTCTTGGATGGACGACCGTATCACATTAGGTATGTTTCGTCGTGGGCTATTCTTGTTGTCCTGACATTGCCCCTAGCGCCCTATATGTTGTAGATCTTGTCCGCTTCCGTCAGGTGAGCTGCCTGTCGACGTGAATTGTACCCGAATTTCCTGACTAATAATTGCAGATGGCTGCTGGGGTGAGCGCCGGCCAAATGACAACGATCTTCACGTGCTTACCCGTCACTGTAGGATCTTCTTCGAGGATCATATCAAATGTTGTCCCAAGATCCCAATTCACTCGCCAACTTGGACCAAGGTTCGCAGTTCTTTATAGTGTTAGAGAAACTGATTGGTTCACACGGAACTAGATCTCCCCAATAACCTGCAAGCACAAGTTCCGATTGTAAGTCGGACTCGGTTTGATTTGAACAGCCGCTGACGTAGGAACACAGTATTCCTTGCATGAGGATTGGTTATGGGTAAGGAGATCTCGACTGTCGATGAGAATAAGATACTAACATGACGATCGCTCAGTGCGAGACCTGGTGTATGTTGGCTACTTGACGCGTATGTTCAGTACAATACTGAAAGGTTGATCACAGGCAGCAAAGACAGACTCCATCGTGCAAAAACGATTGACCTCTGTCAAAACCCCCTCACGGTGCGTTGCCCCCAACGAGGCTCATGCCAACTCATGTATTCATCCGAGCACAGAAAGAACCAAAACTGTCGCGGGCGCGTCAAATTCCCGAATGGGAAGAGTACGACAACGAGATTGCACGGTTCGCACGCCGACTCGCTGCAGAGGGCAAGATTCACACGAGCGTGGCGACAGCGGATTCGAACGTGCTCGCTGGAAGTAGTAGCGGGAAACCCTCTAGTCCGACGGACGCGTCGGAGGGTGATTCAGAAGTATCTCGTTCGCATGACGAGCTATAGGTAACTAGGATCATTGGATTAGATTTCAATGGCATGCGAATGAAAACTCTACTGGAGATGATCAGCTCGCTTGATGGGCCGGATCGATTCATCAAAGACGATCTTTGACTCAACAGCGAATGCAGGCCCATTGAATATTCTCCCAGCGTGACTAATGCATTATGCCTGACTTCATCCCCAATAGTACTCACCACGTGGGCTCACGGCCTTGCTGATTGAATCCCGCGACGCCATCCTTCTCTCCTGTCCACCATCCACGGTCGAGCCTCTCGCAAAGCTTGATAATGTCCAACCATTCAATAAACTCACGGAACCCGTTGCTCATCGCTGACTTGTTCCAATGCGTCCTCGAATGTCTTATCACAGCGCCATCAGAACATCCGAGTAAGGAGGAACAAAAAATGCTTGCTGTGCTGGCTCGAACATGCCGCACGTTCTCAGCGCCTTCGCTCAACCTCCTTTGGCGGCGTCTGGACTCGCTTCTGCCTCTTCTTCGGTGTTTCTCCGATGTTGTCGATGAAGCCAGGGCCAAGGTAGTAGCTGAATCACTTTTGTTGGATCTGATATTATGGTGTTGACAGACCTTTCCGTCCCCTCTCGAATGGCTTGTCATCAATCGATACGTTCCTCGTATCCAGGATATCACGTTGGGGACTGAGCCGCTATCCATGTTCTTCATGAAACGTACAGACCTCATCCTGCCGAATCTTAGGGTCTTCAGATTCAAACGGCCCCAGCGTTTTAGGCTGCTCGCCAGTGATCTCCCCTCCCCATTCGTCTGGCGCTTGCTTAACCCCAAACCTGTTTCCCTGGAAGTACAGTTCTACAATCCAATCGACCCAGAATATAACTCCTTTCTGGAGAACTACCCTCTCTTCTGTCCCCATCTGAAGTCGATTAAGCTAGGTTTCCTTGATCGCAACACCGTCCCTCAATCTCTTTCCCAGGCCCTTTGTAGCAATGCGAACTGGCAGCATGTCGAGCTCTCTCCCTCCATAGATGATGCTGTTCTATTGAAGCACCTTGGGATATGTTCCACACTCAAAACTGTTTCTCTGAGCTTTGCTTCCCAGACATCTTGCTTCGGACCTGAAGACACACCGTTTCGTGGTGTTTCGGATTTGTCGTTGATCCTACAGAATTCTCTTGATCCTGCCACATGCCTTCTACGACCTCGCGATCAGCTGTTCCACAGTTTTAAAGTCACCCTGCACACCCTGACCGTCGAAGCGGACGTGTCCGCCCTTTTAACAGTGTTGGCTTCTCCTCAGCGCGTGTATTCGCTTCAATCCATCAACATCAGCCACAGTCATGGTCTCACTTTCGGCCCGCTTGTCGTACCATCTATCGACAGCCTGAGGCACCGTCAACCTCTCTCGTACGAAACGTTCCATCCCCTCATACCTCTCGTGCACCTTCGTCAGCTGGTTATCAACCTTAGCCACCCTACATCCCTCAATGATGAAGAATTCGCCGCCCTGGTTCGCAACTGGCCTTTACTTGAAAACCTGCAAATGACGTGGTCACGTGGAGAGGATCGTGCACCATCGATGACTTTGAAAACATTACCATTACTCCTCCGGCATTGCCGAAAGCTGCGCCACATTGCGTTGACGTTGGACGCCAGAGTTGTCCCGGTGGCGGGGACGTACGCAGATGTTTGCAATCCTTTTATCACCCATCCGATCAAGTTTCACAACTCCCCGCTGGAGTGTCCAGATCTGGTTGCCAAATTTTTGTTGAAACACCTGCCGTCCGTGCCGGAGGTGTCTTCATCGTTTACCCAGCTTCCTGCCTTCTCCATATCCACTGCAGCGGACTCCTTGAGGGATCTAGCGTACCTGAACGCAATGAATCAATTTTTGTGGTTGCAAGTCAATAAATGCTTAAGCCAGCCCACTTTTCGAGTCTTGTGAGTAAATCTGATGAAATCCTACTTATCTCCTGATACTCAAAGGTTTTTGTCACTGCTTTTAGCCCAGATCAAGAGGGCGATGTTGAAGCTGCTTTGCATGGCCTGATGAAAGAGTTTTTAGAGCTGTCCATTCGTAACTTTATTTCGCCATCCCCTCCACCCAACTAGGTTAGGGTGTGATGATCAGAGAGTATCGGTAAATGCCGATGCCTAGTAGCTCCGCTTCAAACACATATTTTGAGCGCTCCTGTATGTCTCACTTGACCCCACGACAGCTCGAAAGCTGCGAGGCTCAGCACGCACAGGACGCATTTTGCGTCTTTCCTTCTGAGAGGGAAGGTCTGAGCGTCACGGTCATTCTCGATCGTCTCTAGCCAGGATCAGTCTTAACGGACTGAGCGACGTACCAGAAAAACAGTTGCCAGTTGCGTAATGGTCAACTTTGGAAAGCGTCGCGATGACTGGGTGGGCGGTCCTTTCCAGTGTACGCAATTTGGTGCTCTATCGCGGCGATTGCGTCTTTTGGACGCTGCTCGTGGTCGTGTTACCGCGTTTACGGGTAACTTGGTGGCTTGCATCACGATTGGGAACATCTCGGGTTTCCGGACACTGAGAACCCAATATCGGGTGAGAACGCATGGCCTCGACATCTTACTGTGGGTTGCTAATGTATCGCCAGAAAAAAGTCAATCGCCAGCCACGTTGTTGTCCCAACTGGCTGCGAAACTCGCCGTCGGTGTGTGCCGTATGAGGAGCTGACCCATGTCGTCACTCGGATAAGATGCCCATCCTTGAGTTCACTTCGTGGCTCTCGGTCCTCATCGACCGGGAAACTCGATTCAGACTATTCTCGGGCTGTCAAGGCTGGATGATTTTTTTCTACTTACTCCTCTTCGCGAGGACATCTCAAATTATTCACCGTGCGGGTCTAGATTGCGCGTGTATGAGACGTCTCAAGTTCATGACCCATGTGAGGTCGGTCGCACTCGTGCATTAATTTTCGTGTTTTCCCATTTGTGAATTAGGAAAGATGATGGTAAGTAACCAAAACGAATGACGGTTAACAACCTTTTCCCTCCTAGGTCACAATTTCCTGGAGCATCTCATTGACCCTTGTATTTGGGGATACCATGCACAGACAGGTTGTAGATTGTTGAGTCGAACTACGGGAAGTGTCGGGATTGGAATTCCGCCGCCCACTTGACTTCCACCTTCGAACCATAAGTATTGGTT